>CAIGRF010385027.1:0-14232 GCA_903798235.1 Fraxinus ornus | reverse complement strand
GCCTAATCTCAGAAACTTTTTATTGCATATAGATCTTCATTAAAAGCTCAAAAAGTTCGAAAATGACAGACGAAAGAACTTGAAAACCCTACGCGGATTTATCTTTTGGCTAGAGCCTAGAGGTGTGTGATTCTATTCTTTTACATTTATAGCTTGTGATTCCCCATGGTTGCATGACACATTATGGATATAGAAGGTAAATATCAATTTGTTAACTCCTTTGCTGGTTGCTTCTCTCCCAAGACTTAAACAAAATATAATGCTCGATGAGATTTTAATCATGTTCAAGTCTGTAATAACAATTTTTATCCAGCAGTATGGTGTACATTTCTTAACAATAGAAACTTGTAGACTATGAATATATATCTAAAATCACAATGTCACAACCCACATATGGCTGATTAAGAGAGTTTGTTATGCAGAACGGGAGGGAGAAGGTGAGAAGAAGATAGAGAAGCAAGAGAGAAAGAAGATAAAGACAAGAATTCTTGGGGAGTAGAGGTGGTGGTCGTAGTGGGTGGGTAATTTAAATATCACTCGATAATCAAATTGATGTTAAATATTATTCAAAATCATTAGTCCTATCCTTAAAATCATGAGAAAAATAAGCAATTACACAAATAAAAGAAATGGAAAATTTCCTAACCTACTGATTATACTTAAAAAAACTTGTATCTTTTTGCTTTTTTCCAATTTCATCACATGCTTCATCAGCGTGGTTTTGTTGAAAGAAAAAATAAGTAGTTAACGAAGCAACAATGGTAGGAGGTTCAATCGGTGAGATTCAAGGTTGGTGGATTGAGGGAGAGGATTCTTGTAATTAGGATTTAAATCTATTTATTTTCCTCAATCCTCACCCATTGCCTTTTATTAATTACTCTATTGTAATTTTTCTATCTGGTGGTTGCAAAAGTAGTAAATTGAAGAGAAACAAAAAAAAAATATTCATAATATATTTGATAGGCATATAAATAAAAATGAGTTGACTAAAAGTTCTTTGTTAGTTTACACCAAGTTAAAATATGTCCGAAATAATTTCCTGCATGGAATGTCTAGGATCAGTAGTCATCAAACTAGGATTGTAATTGAAGGTTAGAATCAAGTCAATCGTAAATTGCAAGACATTGTATGCAAATGACTCTTGAAACATATATTTTTTTTTACACTGTACGAGAAGTTATTTATAATAAGTGACTAATAATTGGTAATCATGCTTTATTTTTGCAGCACGGTAAAGGTATTGGAAACGACGCACATGATTGAACGGGTTAAGTGGAATATTATTTTTCTAAGGAGGCAATAATGAAGAAATTTATTGTTGATCAACATTTTGTTCAGCAGATTAAGTGATATAATTTGTAGAAATGGATCTTAATAGGTGGGATATTTCAAATGATTTAATGCTTTCTAGCACATCAAAGACTAAAAATGGTAAACTCATACGCAATGGATGGTATGAATGTCAAGAATAACTCAAGGAAATGTCAGATATGGATAAGGATTATAAATGGTTTATGCTCACTGGTTTAAGCGAGGCGGAAAAATTTAAATCACTTTAAGACAAAAAGAGACACGCCTAATGGTGTTGGCAAGGATAGTGAGAGGAATAGTTAGTATTAAGGATCCTCAATATGAACTTTTTTTTGGGTAGACTCAAAACTCTATGAGAAGTCCTATATGCTTGAGGTTGAGAAAAATGGAGTACCCGTGGTGATTAAATATGAAGAATTGGGTTGTTCCGAAAATGTTTTGTGTTTCAAAGCTTCAGAGTAAAACAAAGGATTGTACGAGACAAAAGAATGTGTTTGCAAACGAGAAGCCTAGTTGTGGGGATAACTGGGCAACAAAGAATCACATGGAGCATGAGGTGAAAGCTCGACCTGGTAAGAAGGTACAAAGGCAGTACAATTTGCAAGAACGACTTAACATGAGGGGAAATGTCTAGAGTCAGGATAACCCTGAGGGGTAGCTCAATTGGTCAGGTCTTGGATTTACTCCCCAATGGTCACCAGTTCGAGTCCCCTCAGGGCCACTGAGGTGAGTACCGGCTGTAAATTTCAGGGCCCCGTGGAATTAGTCGAGGTGCGCGCAAGCTGACCCGAACATCCACGTTAACTTCAGGCCCCGTGGGATTAGTTGAGGTGCGCGCAAGCTGGCTCGAACATCCACGGTTATCAAAAAAAAAAAAAATTGTCTGGAGTCAGGATGGCATTCAAACTTGAGGTGTCAAGAAGCGCAATGCACCACTTAGAAATTTAAGTACGGTCAAGTTTGACAGTGGAGACAATAGGGGAGAGGATGTACAGGCTGTTACATTGTCAACTGCAAATGAGAAAGATGGTGGAAAGAATAATAAGAAGGAAAAGGACAACAAGAGTGCTGGTGATTTGGAAGTCCTAGAAACTGCTGAATTTTGCAAGGGTGGAAACCACGTCTTCATTTTGCCTTTGAGAAAATTAGGTGTGTACTCTGAGTTCAGAAATTAGGTCATAAATATTATGAGGAAGCCATACAACAGAGGGGAGTATAATGAGCTTCGACAAGCCGTTGAAGCCCAAAAGACAGAAGAAATAATTGTAGTATTTACAAGGAGCAAAAACCCATGAGGGAAATCTTATCTCATCTCTCGTTTGCACTGCCAAACTTCCTTATATTTTGACATTCTTGTAGTAAGTTATTCTTTGGATGGAACCAATGGCATCGTCATACTTTTTATTCAGAAATGCATCTTCAAAGGAGTTGCACCAATATTGCATTTTTTCCTGTATCTGTAAACAGGAGAGAGAGAGAGACAGAGAAATGATACATTTAAATCTGGTAAAGTACCAAATACAACCAAATGAGTGACGACCCAACATTCATCAAACTTCAGCTATCCTAATTATACAGATAAATAGCTTTCCAACCCATTCTTAGCTATGATAATAATAAAATACGGAGGAAACTTTTCGTAAGCATCAAAGACTCAAGATGTCCTCCTAACATATTATCTAATTTCTAACATGAGCAGTTGGAAGGAAATATGCAGTGTTTGCCAAAAAAAAAAGGGGGGGGAGGTGGCAATCCTCATTCCCCAGATGCATCTTTTTTCGTATACCATACTCAAACCTGAGCTTTGATCTGATTTAATGCTTGGGTGCCTTCTGCTTCTTCAACAGCTTCCCTCAGCTCCAGGATCTGCATTCAAATCCACTCATTGCTATCGTAGATCATTTTCATGAAATTGCGACTCAACAACAAATTCTTATCTCATCTCTCGTTTGCACTGCAAAACTTCCTTATATTTTGACATTCCAGTGTAACCATATCATGTGGTAATATTTGTTAGCGTGAAGTTAGGTCCTAATTTCCATGTTAGTAAAAATCATGAATCGGGATTGCTTCATTTTTATGGTAAAGAATTCTTTGAGCACTGGAGTTTTTCAGCGGATTGCGACTCGGAGCAGAAAGAATTCTTCTTTTTCACAAATAAGTCAACATTTTCCTTATGAAACCTCGAGCCTCCAAAAAATAGCCCCCCGGCAGCAGGAAAAAAGTCTCCTTCAATTTCGCGGACAAAAGGAGGAAGAATACGAAGCAGAAATTTGTAAGAGGGGATTTAATATCGGAGTATTTTTGTGAGAAACTGAATTTGGAGACTGGATTTTTGCTAGTTCTGTTGTATGTAATAGAATTGTTGAGCTTGGTTTTGAAGTGTAAAGCTTCTTCTTCCACATAGTCTGCGGTTCAGTGGTGACGAATGAGGATGGTACCAACTTTTAAAAGGTAGCATACAAGAGTACTTCACAAACTTTTTTATTGAATGGTGACAACGTTTTTTGTGTTTTTTTTAATAGTAAATCTAATTTTTAATAAATTTTGATATAACCTGATGAAATATATGATTGAAAAATTGTTAATCTCATGAGATGTATAGTTAAAATTAATATTTGAATTAAATTTTTTATTTTAATTCCACCAAATAACGCAAAATCATTTGAATCAATGATTTTGTATGCTACATTATCGAAATCATTAATTACACAATTTGTGAATTTCATGAAGATTTTGGTCAAAATTAATAATTGATTTAAAACATCGATTCTGTTTGTCATGTTATCGAAATCGTTAATTACACATGCGAACTCAAATTCACGGCACATTTTGGAAACCAAACACTTCGACCGAAGAAAGAAGAGAACACCAAAAGCTTGTAATGAGATTGGCTCCAACGAAGACGAAGATTCTTCAGAAAACCGAGAGATGTTTCTTCTACAATTTTATTTTTCTTATGTTCGAACTGCAGAGCAAATGTTTACAGTGGACAATATTGTAACAAAGATTATAATTATACTAGCGTACAAGAAGTCGGATGTTAACTCAAGAAGCCAAAAGGCATGTGTAAATAAAGAGGTCCACCTTCAACAACGGAAGCTATTCATTCAGCCATTGACTTTCCAGGAATGAAAGTCAAGCAGCAATACCTCGACTTCTTGTTCTTTCTTTTGACGGTTCTCTTTTCAGCAATGTGATCGGTCTCTATAACTGTGGCCTTGTTACTTTGATTCATGGAAGAATATATAGCAATGTGATTAGTCTCTGACATCAAATGATTTTCATCTGGTGAAGCTGGTGCTATCTTATTATGGCTAGTTTCCTTGGATCCTCCACACCTGAAACAGGAAAAGTTTCAAATGATGAAAACATTTTTATATCGTAAATCAAGGGCAGCTAGGCCTTTTTGATCGAAATTACCTGGAACCATGACTGCCAGAACTGTTCCTGGGCTCGCGCAAAGTCATCTCTGTCGATCCCTTTTTTGACAATCCAGTGAGATTCCAGTCTTCTCTGCATATTTGATCAGCTTCTGAGGATGCTGACTCTTTTGCACCATCAGTTTCTATATTGATGGACTTTGCACTGCTGATGCCTGGATGAAATCCTGTTTCGGGATTGGATTTATATTCCCGGAAAATGGAAATCACCTTTTCTAATGTTCCTAGAGCCTGTTCGACCTCGGGGCTAATAACAACTTTGTTATTCTTGTCGATCAAAAATTCGGGTCTCATCTCATTTGTCAGGTGATTGCCCGGTTTCTTGATATTCTCATCTACTGATACAGTTTCTCCAATGTCTGTTTCCTCAATCTCCTCAATTTCACAAAGACAATTTTGATCTCTGACAACTACATCCTCTGATATTGAATCAACAATATCAATGTCATTGCTATGAATATTCTCCTTCATATGATCATCTTCTCTTGCCTCTGTTTGCTCTTCAGACACAATGGACGTCTCTTTCTGCAGTCCTTGTTCAGGAGCTTCAATAGTTATATTCTCTGAATAAAGAGCCTCGCGTATGCGAGTGTAGAGTGGGTCTTTTAAAATCCCGCTAAATTCTGTGTCACCTTTAGAAACTGAAGCAACTTCCTGTCATTTCGAAGAATAGAAAGACTGAGAGGGAGGGACAGTACAAAAAGCTGTAAGAGTAAAATTAATATCTTGTATAGACCATTAGTACAGGAACATGTTTGGCTAAGCTTAAAAATAACTTATCAAAATAAGCTTGAATAAATTACTCTTTTCTTACTAAATGAAATTTCAGGACTCACAAGTCTTCACCCCCTTTAACCCCCAGGCAATGCAGAAAAGAGGTTCATGTAAAAGTTGAAATATTGATATCAACAGTGGCTTATCCATGCAATAACCAAATTAATCTTGTGAGTAGAACTGTCATAAATCAGAATTAACCTTTTTATAGAGCTTGAAACCGCTACCTATGAGCTGCCTTGAGATAAAATTGATGAATGCTGGAGGAATAAAGTCCAATTTGATATCCATGTTTGCAATTGTCCTGCAGTAACTTGAAGTATGATAGGAGTTTGGGATAGAGAAAAGTCCTACACATTAGACAGCAGAATATGACACTATCATTCTGTACGTATTGTATATGCCATCTTAAAATCATTAAACCTTTGTTTGACCCTCACTTTCTAAAACTCAATTTTCTTCAAACTCAATTTTCAACCACCACATTTCATGGGACCCAGAACTTTTATCAATTTTTCAACCACACATTCATCAACTTTTATCAAAATCTACCAAAAATCTGATTTTTAATTAAACCAAGCAGGGGCTAACTTTGCATTGTTTTTAAATTTGTCAATGGCACAGAAAAAACATAAAGCAAACATAAGGAGAGTTTTTTTGTCTCACAAGACAGTCTTCAACTCGGACCATGTTTTTCATAGCCGGTCCCAAGTTCTGAAAATTTAATAATACCCACAATATAATGGCAGTTTTCTAACAGATGCTATCTCAACGACAAAGTTAATATTGCAAGCTTGTTTATTTCCTTCTCCTAATCACATGCACGTAAGGAGGAAATTGATTAATACCAGAATGTGACATGAAATTAATTGCAGTTAGGTTCAAAATTGTCATAATTTTTATTCGCGTTGGCACCATATCTTACAAAACCATTCACATAAAGCAGCATAGTTATCAAGTGCAAGTAATTGGAAAAGAAATGAAGATCGATACAACTTACCGGAAGTAGCTCCTGTCTGCAGTCACTTTTTGTATTGCAAAACCTCCCACTACATCAATCCTCACTACATCCCGTGCATCAGGTATTCCATCTCCAGTGAAACCATGTGTACTTATATGGATGGTCTCTGAATCGGAGATCTGAAAGCCAATATATAACGTTACTTTTCAATTTAGAGAGCCACGTGTCTTGGTTAAATGGGACAAAAACTGTTACTTTACCGAATTAAGAAGCACAACAACTAGCCCGTCTTCGAAGTATTCAAATGCAAAATAATGTGCTAGAACCTCTCTGCTTGATAATGGCCATGAAACTTTCATCCTTTCTTCCAAAGAATTAGATATATATCAGTATCTTAAGAGGCATTTTTATGAAAACCACTTGGGAATAAGTTCCTGTACAATGACATACCTCACTAACGATATTTGTTCACCAGTTCTAACTCTTTGTAAACACTCAGATGAGACAATTTTGAAAGTTGGAATTGCAGTTTGAGGCCACCTAGCAGAAAACAATAGTCGACAATAACATTAATCTATAGTCCTCACAGTGGATTTACTTTGTTTCCTACATTTAATGTGTCGCAAACCATAAGTATTTATTGCATCAAGAAAGAAGAAGTTTGTAGCAAGATTTACCCAACTAAATTATTTATGCGGAGAGCTAATGTTATATTAGAAAAGGCAGTAAGCCAGCAACTTAGAAACTTATACTATGTCCCAAAGCTTAAGGATATACAGTTTAGTGCAACTCTCACCATTTCTTGTAGAGACTTGATTCCCATGATATACACAGACCTGCAATAGATTATGGAACTTGACTTAAAAGATGTACACGGTGGTTGATGAACTCGTACACGTCTCAAGTGACTGTGTACTCAGCAGATGATAAAACTGAAATTGACGGAGCATTGTAAATCAGCTTACAAACATCTAGCGGACCATCTACATAGCCTTCAACAAGTAGTGTATGAAAGGGAGTGCCTTCTGGCCCTTCTCGATACATAACCCTGAACTCTTCCGTGTCCTGTTTTACCTGAAAAATATGAAGGATAGGGCCGATCGGCAATAGTGATCTCAACCTTCTTTTCCAAATTCCCAAGATGCAACTCAAAAAAACAGAATAATGAAAACATATCTAGTTGAAAGAATGCTTATGGTGTCCAAAATGGGATGACTTCTCATGCAATAAAGATGAGCAATTTTTAAATATCAGAAGTGAAGCCGAAAGGTTCAGTATCTTGAAAATTCTCAACATCCCAAATTTGGGTAGGCTTAAAATGTTGATATTGTCGCAAAAGCTCACTGATGATGAATCAACACCAATTTCCATTACGAAAATGAAATGAGGAAGACTATCAATGCCAAACAACATACTTTCCAGCCACCATCTGATTCCTCGGTGAATTTTGACCTCTCAATGCTATCGACCGATGCACTCCTCAACATATCAAGAAAACTGGACACTTCTTTACTCTTTCTTTCCACTGCATTGTTAAAATGTTCTGCAAATCACATATAACATAGTCTATCATATCTTAAACATGACCTGTATGCCTAATTGACGATGTTAGAACATTATAAGTCATTAATATCCCAACCTCCAAGTTGCAAATCCACAGATGAGCGTAAAAATTGATTCTTCACAAGAGTCTTGAGGGTTTCTTCATTTACCAAGTTCTGAGATGCCAGTGTCTTGTCCAGCTTATGTCTGTAATCTGAAATATCACCTTTCGTCCCCATATTTGCATATCCAAGCAAAAAGGGAAAATCGTCGCTTAGATCCTAACGAGGCAAAAATGGATAAATTGATTTCTTCATCATCCCAAACCAAAAAATAATACATTCATACTTTATATACACACATAAATTGAAATGTACACCATGAGATTGGAAAAAATACAAAAAAAATCCTCATTTTTCTATAAACAGGACTTAATTCGAGCCAAAGTCAACATATTTGGAAAACCCATAAAAGAGAACTCTTTCTATGGTCTTTTTTCTCAAAGAACCAAAAGGTTGTCCATTTTATATTTTGAACAACGATTGACTTTCTCATATATAAATATAAAAATACTTGAAATTTAGAGTTCATTTCCAAGTCAATATAATCATCCCACATAAAGCATTCAAATGATTACTTATAAGTTTTGTCTTATAACAGGAATTCAAACTCAATCAACAAAAATCACACATGAAAAAAGCAACAAACAAACTGAATACGTGAACATGTCTCAACGATCAATATCAATCGTTAATCAAGAAAAAGAACTCACTTGCAGCTGAATTCAGAACAGCCCAGGTTGCGTTTAAATTTACAGAAACGAAAAAATTGGAATTTGATGCAGAAAAATTGCAGATCTCCAAAAGAAAATAGTGGACAAGGGGACAAGATCAGCTGATGTGAGACCACCCAGGCGGATTCTTAACATGGGTATTTCTTGAAGAAAACGAATTCGCAGACACGCAGCAGAATAATCTGTGGCCTTCGCCTTTTCGAAAATCTTGTAAGGAACAAAAGAAGCTTGTGTGTCATTTTTTTGTTTGTATGATAAAATACTACTGGTTGAAATTAATGTTAGTTGATTAGCAACAAATCTAGAGCTTGTTTGGTAAACATTAAAATTGAAAAATTAGTCGTTATTATTGATTTTTATTAGATGGATGAGACCAATAACGATTATATTTTCAATTTTAATTGTTATCAAACATGCTCCTAATTATTCCAATTTCCAAACACTAATCTAATCTAGTTGATAAATAATTGTTCCAAATTATAAAGAGAGAAACAGTAATTTTTAGAAAATGTGGTTAAAAAGAATGAAAATTATTTGGACTTATATGTAATATTATTTGATTAGAGAATGTATGATTGATAAGAAGAGAGACAAAAATGAATTATTATTTAATGAAAAATAATGGAGGCCAAACGGGGTTGGGTGAATTTATAATGCTTCTACACCCTATTTGTGTGAGTCAGGGATTGGAGTTTGGTCCGTCTAAAGACATTCTCGTAGAAGACTAATTCTGTCAAGAAATCTAATCGAGAATGTGAATGATCTGACTATCTATTCTTGTCGTATAAAAGTGAACAATAAAACAACACACATGAATTTAATTGGTTCGACAATGCGACGGAAATAAGTATTATAATTAACATTTTATATAAAGTCTTAATCCCTAAATTATCCTTACAATATCATACCGTTACCACTTCATTCCCATACACCCAATTTATCTGTGTCTAATCCCGTTCGTCTCTTCCGCTCCGTCAATTAACCTCCTATATACAAAAATAAAAATTATATACATGAGCCACCATTAACAATTCTAAAATGTGGTGAAATGTAATGATCCTAATTTCATCTCGTTTTCGTAAATCAAATTTATAGTCAAAATTCAACATATGTGGGTAAATAAAATTCAAATTCTATCAACAAGAAGCCTACCTTTCTTTAATTAGGGCCATGTTTGAGTCCTACTTTAAAAAAAAAAATACATTTTGAAATAATTTTCTGATGGAGAATGTGTGATTAAAAAATAAGGAAATTTTTTGAATTTAAGTATAGTATTATTTTATTGAATAATGTATGGTTAAAAATAAAATAGAAAAATATATTTTTAAAATAATGGGTAATACTATTCATCCATACTAGAGTTACAAATACAGTCTATGTAGCGTTAATGTGAATAACATTACTCTATTAAATATCATAATAGTAGCATGGTCCACATGGACCAGTCACCATTAAGCATGGTTGGAAGTTGGAACAGCATTTAAGAGGAGAACGGCAATCTCATATGGTTGTACCAAAACATCCTTTTTCTTTTGTTTAAAAAAATAGAAGTGACAATGAAAGTGTCAATCAAATTGGAGAGGTTGGATAAAAATCATAAATAGAAACATGTCCCTCTCAAAAGGAACGTGAAAGCAAATTGGGATCTTAGCGTGTTAAGACTAAGCGAGTAAGCGGTGGGGTTGGTGATTGTGCTCATATTCAATTTATTGTCTCATATTCTTTCACATAGTACTATGTAATTGAAGTTATTAGCACTAATTTATATGATAGTGTGATTATTGTTACAATGTTCAATAAAATAAAAATACGTTTTAATTTCATTAGATAATGTGATAATGGTCATAAACTATATTAAGCATTAGTATATTTGATAAAAGATGATGAAATATGATATTACAAAATGTAAAAAAATTATGAATCTCACAAAATGTGTAATTGAAAATAAGTATAGAAAAATTGGAGTTTCAAAAAATCCTGGTCAAACAAGGGCTAATTACATTTAGTCGCATTCTTACTATACTTTGATTTGATCTTTATTAGCATCTCTTGAGCTAACATGGATTGCAATAAAAGGTTGTCACATAAGATAAAATATGTTATAAAATAGAGAAAAAAGAGAAAAGATAGAAGTCAATTGAGGTCAGAACTACCCGATATACGCTTCACGTCTACCACATGAAACCGTCGACTCACATGCCTACCAACATGAGGTCCTTTACGTTCACACAAACCGTCTACCACCATAAGATTGTCTACCCCGTGAGGCCGTCGACCATGATACCCTCTACATCCACGCAGACTGTCTACCACAATACGTCTGTCTACCATCATGCGACCGTCGGCCCCAGGAGGCCTTCGACTCCCATAAGACCCTATATGCTTACATAGGTCATCTACCACTATGGGTCCAACGCCATACTTAATCACATAAATGACAATGAGCTGGACAGGAATCGCTCAACGGCAAACGTGGGTTCAACCAACTACTTGAGGAGTATGGGTCATTCCACCAGAACGTGGGGGAAGTGGAGAGGTTTATGTAGGACACATGGCACCGTTAACTTCTGAACCCATGTGCAGCAACGAGTGCCTATAAATACTTCCAAGGTGAGAAAGGTATGGACTTTTGAAACCCGAACTGCTTGAATTCGCATTATACTATCTTCATACTCCTCAAAATCGATTACTGATTCTCACGCTAGTGGTACAATAGGGGAGAAAGTCCCGATCTTATTTTGCAGGTAGCAATTGCTTACTAGAGTAGTCGGAACACCGCACTCGTTAAGGTGAACATGAGGACAATCTCGCAACGATTTCATTGACGCTGTCTGTGGGAAACACCACTAAACAAAAAAGCTATGTTAAGAAGACGAACTAGGAATGAAACACGTGTGGTTAGGAATACAACATAGACGAAGTCAGAGTCTGTCGTAAGGGGTCACACAACCGCAACCGCAATAAGTAATACAGAGCCAATTTAATATCTTGGAGACACAATGACAGCCATGATGACCCTCTTGCAAAGTCAAACGCAGAAAATCGTAGCCTTTCTGCAGAGTTCATTGGAGGCCGTACGTGAGCAACCATCACAGGTAGCTTAAATGGTTACCCCGCTTGTTACTCAGCCAACAACAGGAGACATGGGGGCTTCAGGGTTTGTGTTTCCACAGATTCCCCAACCAGTGACAGACTTGGAAAAGAAGATAGAGGAGATGATGACCTAGAAGATAGACGATGCATTGACTAAGAAGAAGGACATGCGTAGGCAAATGGTTCTGTAGGAGGATCCTTTCGCCCCCAAAATTATGGCTGTTCCTTTGCCGAAATGCTTTAAAAAGCCAATGATAGAAGCATATGACGGAATCATGGACCACTTGTGGACCTTCATCGATTTAATGAGACTCTATGCAGCCCCAGACGTAGTGATGTGTAGGTCATTTCCCCCGACACTAAGGAGGGAGGCTAGGACGGGTGGCCACACTGGTACTCAGGTCTATAAAGACTTTTGACGAAGTTTGGTGATATATTTCATGAACAGCAAGAGGAAACGAAAGATGGCCATTGGATTGATGCAAGTAGTGCAAGAGAAAGATGAATCTTTGCAGGAGTATTGGCTAGGTTCAGCCGGGCAACGCTTAGTGTAAGGGACTTTCAAATGTCTGTAGTAGTGACAACATTAATGAATGGGACGCGGAATCGAGCCTTCAAGATGTCACTCTCCAAAAATCCTCCAGAGTCGATGCATGACCTGTTTAAGAAGGGTGATAAGTATGTTGAAGCAGAAGAAGCATAGAAGGTCACAAAAAATCTCAGAGAGAGATGGGAGACGTGAAGCCACAAACGAAATTCGAGTGATGTGCGAAAACCTGTTGACAAGGACAAGCTAAGGAATGAGCGCGTAAGCATGGGGTACACTCAGGATCGGTTGGCCAGGCAGAGACGAGAGGAGGTCAAAGCTTTCACCCCTTTAAATATTTCGCGGGACAAGATATTGATGAAAATTTAAGACATAAGAGAACTCGAATGGTCGAGGCCGCTGGCAACATTAGTCGGCAAAAAGGATAAGAGCAAGTATTTCTATTTTCATAAGGACCATGGACGCGAAATAAAATAGTGTATACATTTGAAGGAGGAGATCGAGCACCTCTTGAAGCGAGGTTTTTGACTAAGTATGCAAGGAATGATCGAGGCAAGCAGAAGGTTGAGGATCGACCGTTGCCTATAGTCAGTGTTACAAATGTGATTGTTGGAGGAATCGCAGCGAGGGGAGACTCGAACTCCGCTAGAAAGATCTATACACGCACATCTAGGGTCTGTTTCATTCAGAAAAAGGCTAGATTAGATCAAAGCTTCACTTTTGGTGAAGAAGATTTAATAAGCGTGGCAATCCCCCATGATGATGCCTTGGTGATAGTCGGCGACATAGCGGACTATGATGTTAGAAGGGTATTGGTCGATGGCGGAAGTGCAGCGAACATTCTCACTTGGGAAGCATTTAAAGGGTTAAAATTTTCTTTGGAAGGCTGAAAGCGGTGTCTACCCCCCTTCTAGGATTTTGAGGGGTTACTGTGATACCAGAAGGAATCATAGAGCTACCAGTGATATTGGGTAACCTACCCTACAAGTGTGGTAATTTTAACAAACTTTTTGGTTGTCAAGACTCCCACGGCGTATAATGCAATCTACGGTCGACCCCTACTGAATGCTGTGGGGCTATTTCCTCTACTTACCACCAAGTGATGAAATTCCCAACCAGTCGAGGTGTGGGATGTGTAAGGGACGATCAACAATCCTCGAGGAAGTGTTACGTGGGCAGTATACGGATGAAGGGATCACCATCAGTGATGATGTTGGACCTTGAGCCTCCAAGGGGGCGAATTGAGCCCCTCGACACTACGAAAAAAAATTTGTTGGCAGGAGGGCCTGAATTTAGTGTGGGGGCAGACTTGGGGCAAGGCGAGAAAGAAGAATTGGTGAAGTGTATGTCTAGCAACTTGGATGTTTTTGCATGGTGCTCGAGCGATATACAAGGAATTGACCCATCCATTGCACAACATCGTCTTGGTGTCTTACTGGGTGCTAAGTTGATAAAACAGAAAAAAATAAATCTTGTCCCGGAGCGGAGGCAGCAGCAAAGGCCGAGGTTGATAAGCTACTGCAGGTAGGGTTCATTAGAGAAGTACAGTATCTCGAGTGGTTAGCAAATGTTGTCCTGATGAAAAAATCAAATGGACAATGGCGTATGTGTGTAGACTACACCGGACACAACAAGTTGTGCCCTAAAGAGTCGTACCCTCTACCCAGAATAGATCACCTGGTGGATGACACATCGGGTCACGAATGACTAAGTTTCTAGGAAGCATTCTCTGGGTATCATCAGATTTCCATGGCAGAGTCAGATCAGG
>CAIGRF010385021.1:16244-26249 GCA_903798235.1 Fraxinus ornus | reverse complement strand
TTCTAGCCTTTCAATAATTATAATGTGTGTCATCAAAGAAAGGAGGTCAGTTTGTAAAATGCCCCTCAAGATTTTGAAAACCTGTGTTAGTCATAACTCAAGATTGTAAAGTCTTAAAAAATGAAAAGAGTAACGGACTCTGATACCAATTGAAAGCCCAAGATTGGCTAACCAAGAGGGGGGGTGAATTGGTTTTTAAAACTTTTTCGTTAACTACATAAGATTTTAATTTAATAATCACACAAATGATAACGAAATAAACTAAACACAAATAGCCACGTAGATAATCGAAATAAACTTGCACAAGGTAACAACGTTAAGTAAAAGGGTTAGAAAGTGCAAACGATATAATATGGAGGTTCGATCTAACTCAATGATCTACGTCCCCCGTTACCAAGCTCTTCGTCACGAGCAATGCCTTTTTTCACTATGTTGATTGACTTGTGGTGTAATCCAACCATTTACAACGCTTCTAGTGACTTACAAACAAGGAGCACCGATCATTTTACAATGTTGAGCTTTCCGGGACCTCAACACGATCCACAATTTTAAATGAAATTACAAGCAAAATATTCTCTACTTGATGAATGGTAGAATACAAGGTTTGAGTACAAGAGGAGAATTAGGCTAACGCTTTGATAGATACGAACAAATGAGGCTCAAGAGTTAGACTTGAAAAATGATGAATGAAGTGAGAAATTAATGCAATTTTTGGCTCTCAAAGATCTCAAATAAATGCTCTTAGTTCTTACAATAAATGAGAAATGAATTGGTATTTATAGAGGTGAAGATGCTAAACATCTCGTCAAGCCGGATGATCGGTCCGGTCGACCGCCAATTTCCGGTTGACTAAAATGACCATCGAACGGTAAAAAAGAAAGTCATAACGGTAAAAAAAAAGTTACCGTTTGAAAATCGATCGACCGCCTCTTAGAGCTAGTCGACCGCCATGTCCGGCCGGTCAACCGTCCCTAAGATGGCGGTTGACTTTTTTTATTGTTTTGCTCCTCTTTGAAAACTTTTGAAAAGTAAGGTCTTTTCTCGAGCATTTTTCACCTTGAAATATTATTTTATTAGTCACAAATTTGATCTTTAAAAATCATTTTTCAATTTTATGAAATCCTTGATTTTTGATGCACCAATTCTTTTGTAATGAAAAGTTCTTGAGCTCATATCATTCGTACCATATATCGAAGTGTTAGTACCTTTACATTTTTGCTAACAAGATAAGTATATGATCTTGTTCCAAAGTTTGGCTCTTGTTTTCTTGAATTAATTTTTCAATGTAGTTTCGACCTCGACTTTCTTCAAGAGTGATTTTGATGTGATTTCTTGATCAATCGTCTATGTGCATATCTNAGTTTCGACCTCGACTTTCTTCAAGAGTGATTTTGATGTGATTTCTTGATCAATCGTCTATGTGCATATCTCTTGATCTTTGATGTACATGTCATCTCTTTTTGTCAATTTAGCAACTATAAACACTTGAATTCAATTTGTTAGCAATAAACACAATTTGTGTGTGATAATCAAAACGAGACGTCAACCATAGGTCAACACAAACACGTTCATCCAAAGCCTTAAGAAAATCTCTATTTCGAACTTTCCAATAAGCATAATTGCTTCCGTCGAAAAACGAAGGCATGGACAACGACAGACTCATCTAGACTAATCAAATAAGGGTCAGGAATCGAAATAAGGCTCTGATACCAATTGAAAAATGCAAGTTCGGCCCTAACAATACCTAGAGGGTGGTGAATATGTATTTAATGCGGAATTAAAAACAAATATGAATTAAATAGCAACGAGTTTCTTTTAATTCTTATCTAGATGGTTTATCAAACAATCCAATTTTCCTGTATTAAATTACCGTGGTTAGAATGTAATAAACAGTAAAACATAAAACAGTAAAGAACACAAGAATTGTTCAAGGAGAAACCCAACTGGGAAAAACTCCGGACGCTTTGTCAGTCAATCCACTGTAAACGATTCAGCACTTACAGTCTACCAGACTAGACGACGACAGAACTATCTGATCTCTTGACTGCAGTTTCAACAGCTCTCCTGAATTATGTGCTCCCTTGTACCAATTCCAGCTGCAATAACCAACGCTCTCCTGGAACTCCGCTATCCTGCAGCATCCCCTAGCTTGGTAGAATCGTCTATCTCTTGTAGATCACGAAGAACAACATGTTCTTCACAGACTGGAACTCCAGTCGCCTTCCTTGATCTTCAGTACTCTCTGACAGATATGTAGAAAGTTGGTTTTTGGTATTCGGATATTGAATTCGATGTTTTTCGGACCAAAACACTCAAACAAGATGAAGGTTGAAAGAAGTAATCAATAGATCTCTCACAGATGAAGCTCTCTTAATTATCAACCTTACAAATTTCGTTCTGGACATGTTCTGATATTTATAGATAGGTCAAGAAAATCATATGCCAAGAAAAAAGCCTTTAAAAAGCGAAAATAAAATTTCTCATATAAAGTTGTCGCTCGAGCGAGAGGCTAACGACAATCGAGTGACAAGGTGTCGCTCGAGCAAAGGAGGGGCGACGTCCAGCGACAGTATTTTTGCTTTTGCAGCTCGAGCCATAACCGGTGATAGTCCAGCGAAAATTCGCGCCGTTTTCTCATTTGTTCCAAACTCGAAACCCTAGATCTATTCAACTAACTTTTGACATATTTGCACATTACTCCTTGAATTTTCATCAACTATCAATTTAAGTCATTTTGTCTACAGAATAAGCCAATTACAAAATCAACTAAAACCTAACAATTTCTAATTTATTTGCCAAGTTTTCAGTCCCACCAACAATACAAGAATGCAATCAATAAACTTGCACCGATGTACATATATTGAAACACGTATAGTCCATATTATGTAATACCCACCAAATCAAACGTTGTTTTTTCAGATAATTTCTGTACTTTGATCATAATTAAGCATACTCATATGCAGATTCATGGATCATTTTGTTAAGAAATATAATGTAAAGACAGGAACCAAAGTTTACCTTCTATGCCTTTTTGAAAACGTGTTGTGTGGATTTATACACTTATCTATGCCATTAAATATGGTGATTTAGGATTACTTTTGATGAATTATGAGTTTAATATCTTATATACATTGTTTGTTAGGTAAAACTCAATGATTGAAAATATTTTTTGAAGAAATGAAGGAAAATCGAGCTAAAAGGAATAATTTCTCAGTTCACAAGGAATAAATTCTAATTTAAATGTACTAGTTTTGTATGAAATTCGAAATACGTAACACGAGAGATTTTGATGTGATTATAACTTGTTCTAAAATTAATTTAAAACAAGTGTTTATAACTATTGACATCTAACCTCCGATGTCGTTAAGTACAGTCTGTTGTATGCATTAAGCTCATGCTAATTTAACTCGAATATTTGAGATCAACTCGTATTATTTATTGCTGAAGTTTGAGGGGAAATAATGATGGAAGATTCTTTACACATTGTACAAATAGTCAATCAACAAATGACATTTATAAGGTCTTAAATTAGGGCCCACCAATTCTACCAATCAAATGTCTTAGCTTCATTCCCTAATTAATTCATTAATTGTTGGGGACCACATGTAAAGTTAAATCATAATAACCTGACAGAGCCGAGCTTAGTAACCAATTCAGACATGTCAATTATGTACTTTCTCAGTTCGTTACTATAGATGATCAATGCTTTCTAACTCTTCCTATAAAAAGAAGAATAGGAGTCTCGGAAAATGGGAAGAGAGGAAAAAAAAAAAAAGGACTCTAAACACTTTATATTTCAAATATTTTCTTGAGAAAAAAGGAGAAAACACTTGTAGTTACAATTGTAATTTGCAAATCATTATCAATAACATTCTTATTTACATTTTAAGTTGGCTTGAATCTTGTTCATACAATTTTCGACATCAACGATAACGAAGAACGAATGATTGTATTGAATTTAAAGTCTGACTATTATTATCTATTTCAATTCTTAATTTGTAATATAGTTATATTCATGCATTCTTGACAATCAATAAAACTAATGTATTTAACTTTCTTTTTCAAGATAAATTAATTATATTCTAATCACGATCCAAGTCTATCCAAGTATGAATTCAAATGATTAGAATGCGTTAAATTTTAAATTATCTATATGATTGCATGTGATAAATGTTATTCTTAACATCTATTTCACAGGTTAATTTATCGTATTCTAAATTTATTGTGAGTCTCCCAACACTATAACAAACAACTAACTATCTATTTGGATAGTTTAAAAAACAACTTATCGTTTTCAACCAACAATTTTTTGTCACTTACAACATTGTCAACAATATTGTCAATTAACATTGTATAAATAGATTAATCCTTAAATTATATATCTTATCAAATGTAGTAAGATATTTTATTATTAGCCAATCACTCATATTCCAATTCAAAATCTTCTTCTCCACCACACCCATGACAGCGATGTCAGATTGCTTTCAGGGTTTGGATTCAAGGAATTCACATTTTGCTAAGAGTGCATATATATACTTATGAACAGTAGCTATAATTAATCACAACGTAGCAAGTTGCACAAAGAAATTATTATATATACATAATCGTGGACCATATTAGCCAAATTAATCACAATTGGCATGGCATAATAAATGAAGATATTATCCAAGTAATCTCACAATTTGACTCGTTTTATTTAAAAATAATCAGAACAGTATAGGAAGTTTATCAAGAATTTTTGTAATGTGCATCGAAACTATATGCAGTAAATCAAACATGAATAAAATCGCATGCAATGGAAATTTTTCAAGAACGAAGTAAATTTTTTCTTAAGATTGTTGAAAATTGGTACATAATTATATTCCTTTTAACTAAAGACATGTGCACGACGATATAATCGCGATTTGCTGATGCAAAATACTAGATAGAGTTTAGATTTATCAAAATTAAGGTATGCACATGAAAATATGTTCAAATTGCAACTTACTAAAATGTAGACAATACATAAATTAGGAAGAGATAAGAGGAGGCCAGGTATGCAAATCTCTTTTAAGACGGACTCTATTCCTTGCACTGGTGCTAATAAGATCAAATGAACGTCAATTTCCTAAGATGCAATGTTTTATCCAAAATTAATATAACAAATATTAGTTTTGTTGGATGAACCAAAGTTAGACAGTACTCTTCTATATTGAATATTATCCAATACTAAAATATTGAACATAATATATCGAAAAAAAAAATTTGAAAATTATTTTGATATAATTTGAAGAAGGGGGTAGAAATTAATTTAATTGAATTGATTCAGAGTGAATAAAATGTAATTAAGAGGATTCAATTTATAGATTTTAATGTGTTGAAGACTTATTTCAGTTCACATATTTTAATAGTAATATTTGTGTATTCCATCCCATTTTTAACCACACATTTAGAAATGATTATGCTCTTGAAATGATTATACTCTTAAAATAATCTAGCAAACATGGCATAACTATGTGCCCATGGTAGGAAATGAATGAAGGTAAAGTAAATATGTAGGCCCATTCCCTAGTGCGCACTCACAGTAGTCGGACCTCCGTCCCTTCGGGGTGGTCGGGGGCTCAGCTGGCGTGTAGTGACTGTCGGTTCCTACGTCATCTAAAAAAAAGGCTGAAGCCGTTCTGGAAATTAAATGCAGGATATTAATACGTGATCATAGATCTTTCAACTAACTAGTGCAATTCAAGATTTCATTCAACTAAAGTAACATTGCAAGTTCAGTGCAAACAACAAGCAAAACCAATTTAACTTATCCAGAACGGAAAGTAAAATCTTCTCTAACATTGGCCCATAAATTCCCTTCCGGCATTTGCCCAGTTATTCTTCAACAAAATCTAAATCTTGTTGTTATACCAGAATACACCTTTGTTCTGGTCTCCTTCATCCGGTTCCACATAGATACACTCTTTGACTTCTCTCCACATTGCCTTAAAAATTGGTGTCCCATCAAATCGATAGTAATTCCCTAAAATCGGCTTGATTGCCTTGGTCGCCTCCATTGCGTGATAGTGTGGCATTGATGAGAACAGATGGTGTGCCACGTGAGTATCTGTAATGTTGTGGAATACCTTGTTCAAGATCCCGTAATCTCTGTCAGCAGTCGCTAAAGCTCCCCGTAACCAATCCCACTCGGTGGAATCATAATGAGGCAGTGCAGGATGGGTATGCTGCAAATAAGTAATCAAAACTAGGAATCCGTTGACCAAAAGCAATGGACCACCATAAACACAAAGAACCCAAGCAAGTCCTTTAGCTGCCACAAGACAATAAAGCCCATAAGTGACAGCTAGAACACCAGCATCAGAAACAAGGATCAGCATGCGCTCGCGATCCGAGTAAATCGGGCTATGAGGGTCATAGTGGCAAGCAAAACGCTCATAATGTCTTCCTGAGACGTTGAACAGTAAATATAAAGGCCACCCTAAGGTCAGCTGGACAAGAAGTATGAGAACTCTGCCAGGTGGATTGTTCAGATGCTTGGCAAACCCACAGATTCCAGACTTGAGTTTCGGTACAAATACTTCATCTCGATCCAGGGAACCAGTATTTGAATGGTGGCGCCTGTGACTGAGTTTCCACGAAAAGTATGGTACGAGGAGAGCAGAATGTAGGATCAAGCCAACAGTGTCATCGAGCCATTGGTAATCGCTAAACGCATGGTGGCCACATTCATGTGCTATGACCCAAGCACCGGTTAGTACACATCCTTGGCACATCCAATAGACTGGCCAAGCTAGGAAGGAAAGAGGTTGAGGAAGGTTTTGGAAATAGTTGGTGGCAACATAGAAGAAGAGAAAGACAATGGTAAGATCATACAAGACATAGGAGAAAGATCGAGGAATAGATCGCTGGAAACAATGGGGCGGGATGGCTTTCTTGAGTTCACCTAGTGTGAATGGAGGTTTTGAGTGTGGAACTCGTTGGAGGACGTCAGATTTTGACTCCTTGCCCTTGTGAGGGACAGACATTCGGCCTCCAGCACCCATTGTTCAGTGACCTGCGGTGGAAAGACAACAATGAGTAAAAAGTAGTTACAACAGGTGGGCTGAAGAAATAACAAATTAATAACCGCAGAATAGGAAGTAAAGGTCTTAAAAAAAATATTTCAGGCCTACAAGAAATTCATCAAAAGGAATAGAAGTATTAACCTGTACAGGAAATCAATTGCAACAGATCTAGAGAGGAAAAAAACCTTAATAAAAATTTGGGATGCACAAGTTGAAGATCCTATATAAAATAAGAAATGTTTTGGCCTCTGTTTCAAGTTGCTAGCTTGTCCCTAGGAGGCAAATTTTTTCAATCTGCATTAATTACCCAACTACCTTCACACGGAATACAAAGGGCAGATATTTACGTGAAATTCAACTTGTCCATTATTAATTACAACTAGCACAGTCCCGCAAGCAAAATCATACCTCTTAAATGCAATCTTTTTGGATTACGAATTTGTAAATTTTTCAAGTAATTCCAAATCGTATTCAGATATTTCACATGAGTACATGACTATGAAAATAGAGTATGAATAAATGAATCCTGGCCATCAAATAGTTTAGCAATAGTAAAATTCTAGTGACAGAGTTTATTTACTTACGTCTTGCCGTGTCTGAATATTAACCTCTAAGAGGGGTGCAATTCACCATCCCTTTAATGATTCAGCAAAGTACATTTTAATTCAATGCTGAAAAAATACAGATTTAAGACTGGAAGTTATTGCCGCTGTATTGTTTGACTTGGCCTTTGGATCTAAGAAAAGGTATCCTCACTGTACTAATGGTCACTACTACTACTAATAAAGCAATATTATAAAATATATGAAGTATTAGGACATATTCAACTTTTATACATACCCGCAAAGAACATGCACACAACTTGGCGAGTGCTACTAGTATAAAAGCATAAATAAAGGTAGATTCGCATAACAAGAATCAGACTGGCCATTTATAGTGGAAATTCAATTATTATATACCATTAGAAGCCAACCTTTTGACCAACAATGAGAAGAAAGCAGAATAGTTCATGAAAACTAAGCCAACGTATAACCATAACAATTAAATGCTCAGGCCACTATTTACCAGTTAAACACAGCTTTTAATCGAGGAATTACACAAAATGGGTAACACAACAAGCAGTCTTTTTGACATTAACATATTTTTAGACGCTTGAGAAAATTGTAGATTTTTTATGATTTGTTTAGCCTCTATGTTCAAAAAATTGCCATATAAAATCTTTTTTTGTACCGAACCATAGCCATCCTCATATAAGTTCATTTATATACAGTAATTTACTAAGTCCATATAAGATAAGCTAATTCAGGTAAAAGAGAGATCTAAGCACCCAATCCTAAACTTACAAGTCCCATACACAAATTCCCTTATCTATGAAAAATTTATACTGAAATGGACCATTAGATCTAGAAAAGGAATGATGCTTGAACAAAAGATTAAATTAACAGTTGAAGCCTTAAAAAAAAAAAAAAGGTGAAAACCAATTTGTTGTATGGAACACAGAACACTTTATATATACAAATCTGAGGCTCAAATGTAAAGTGCACCTAAGTTTTCAGTGATAGTAGACTAAAGAAGACCTTTATATAGAACAATGGATATTGCACAGTGTTAAGGGAAATAATGAGTCAAATCTTGTTCAATATACTACAATGTATGTGTGTGGTACCATATTGTGCCCCTTGCCCCTTAGTGTCAAAGAAAAGCCAATGCCATAGAGCATGGGAATCTAGAAATAGGTAAAAAATTCATTTAGCCGTGAGGCTAAAAAGGCAAGACTACCATCACCCCAAAAGACAAGCAAAGAAAGAAGATAGTAGCACTTCTGCGTCGATCCATTTATATCAACATTGTTTCGATTTTTTTTCTTCAAAGTATAAATATTTACAGAGATAATTTAGATGTTAGTTATCTATAAAAAAAATAAAAAAAAAATAAACAATACATCTTCAAATAAATCTATAGAAGAGAATCTTGAGCATATCAAAATCTGGTAGAAATATAATAATTAGAATCAGATTCAAAATGAATTAAAGCAACCACGGAATTTCATTTTTTAGGAAATTATAATAAAAAAATGGAGAAAAATCTCACACACTCCGACGTCACATTAAAATCTCCAAATCTCCTTCTTCTCTTTGGCAATGAAACAGAACATACGGAAAGAAACTGAAAAGCCATCAAAATCAGAGTTTGACATCTTCCAAGGTTCGAGCAATCAAGGTACATTGCAAAATTATAACACCAGAATCTAAAGAAAAGCATTGATTTACTTTTTCATCAGGTAAAATTATTTTGTCTAAATAATCTGAATTAAATCTAGATGCACTCAATCCAAACCTCTATTCGCATCAAGATCTAGTCTCATCAGCAATCCACAATAAATAAAACACAACACGCACACAAAAAAAACCAAACAGACATGCAAAATCTGTATCTGTTTGATTGAAAAAAGAGTACCTGTTAGAAAAAATTTCCTCTCTTCTCTCTCACAATAAGCTCCTCCTCTACTTGTTCAAGCACGAATGATGCGCTTAGGCCGGTCAGTCGGTTGCCGGCCCTTTTGGTATAGATTCCATGAGCGAACAACGATCGCTATTTAAGCTTTTTCTTTCTTCCTATTGGTGGGGCCCATGCAAGGGTTGTTTGTTACGGCGTTACGGGCCGCTCTTTTCTTTCTAAAAATAAAATAAATATATTTTTCCTGAAGATTAAATTAAATGGTTAATTTTACAAACGGTCACTGAAGTTACGTCAAAATCATAAAACGGTCACTGAACTTTAAAACTTGCACTAACGGTCACTGAAGTATCATCTGGTTTCAGTAGTGGTCACTGAAAGACCTTTTTCATTTTAATTGGAACTTAATGGACCAAAATAGTTGAAACTTGAACCTTGAGAACCTAAATCGCAAATTTGACAATAAAACCGTAATCTTTAAAACGTCAATTTCACAACAATA
>CAIGRF010384996.1:21887-38820 GCA_903798235.1 Fraxinus ornus | reverse complement strand
AATGTTGCTTTTTATGTGTTGCAAATGGTGTTTTTTTGCGTAGTGACACATTTCACATCTTGAACCTCCAAGCATATTTCCATAGTCAATGTAGAGATTAGACAATGCAAATACTTAGTTACTTTTTCAAGATTGAAATACTTTTTCAAGATTGAAATAATACAACTATAGTTGAAAAGTATAAGGAAAGAATACTAATACAAGATAGATTAAAAATATGGAGGTTAGCTAAATATACAAAAATAAAAATAAACAAGTAAATAAATAAATTGTTAAAACTAAAATTAATTATAGTGGTAATCAATGTAAGTACATTCCCCGACAACGGTGCAAAAAACTTGTTCGCTACAATTATATACCTCAAGTGCATGGCTCGCATTCAAGTAATTTGAGTCCGGATTGTTGATCCCTCGAGAATTGTTTACTTTTAATTACACAACTTTAATCAATTTAATTTTAACAATCAAAACAAACATGCAATAAAATTTGATTTTGGAAATTGAGGAAAATCAACTAAAAATTTACAAAATAAGAAAACATAAACACTTGGGAATCTTGGAGGAAAAACGTGGTTGAGATTTATGGTTTCGCTTAACCGTCACCTAATTAATTTCTCCACAAGCCAATTAACAAACTACTCATTTATGATGTTAGACCCGATTTTTCAATTTTAGTTAATTACCTAACTCGAGCGAGATTAACCATAATTAATTGATTTGACCTACTATATTTCTATGTCGATTAAAACCAAATAATCGCATTAAATCTTGGTGAAAATAGCTCAATGGTCACCTAGGGTTATGAGAGTATCTCTATCCCCTACACAAATCTAGAGTATTTACCACTTGGTCTAAAATGTATAATTTTCTTTTGAACAATATACAAATCGCTAAATTCAATCATTTAATGGCCACATAAATGGAAAAAAAAAACATAAAATAGTAGTTACACATGTAAGTAAGCATTTAAACGTTAAAAATTAAATATTGAAATTATTCCAAACTAGGTTAAGTTTCAACCATAAATCCCTATAATAAAATTTATCCCATATTATATAAATGATAACAAATGAGAATATTTATACTATACAATACAAATGATAGAAAATAATAAAGAAAATACAAGATTAAAGATAAAACTCTTTTTGGTTGGATTTGCTTGAATCTTGATTTTCCCAAATCTTCTCCACATTTTCTTTGATTTATTCTCCTTATTATGCTTTTGATTTTGTCCTCAAAGTACCAAGAAAAATGGAAAGAACAATGGAAGCAGAAATAAGAAAGAAAAAGAAAAATGAAAAAGAAAAGAAAATGGAAATAGAAAAGAAAAACGGCAGCAGCGTGCCTGGACAGAAACCCATTTGGGGTTTTTAAATTTTCAAACCCTTTCTCAAAAATTGCAGTCCAAGTCCCTAATATAATTGCACATTAGGTCCCTCAACTTTTATCTTATACAATTTGGTCCTTATATTCTGAATTTCATATAGATTAAATTGCATCCAAATCCTTAAACTTTATACTTTGTCACTTTGGTCCCCAAATTCACAATTTTACACAATTTTAGTTCATTTTCCTACTTTTATCTTGTCATCTTTCCTTTAAGTGATTTTCATATACAAAAACAATAAATATATAATTGTCAGTAGAAATGCGCTCATTTTTATCAATAATAAATATATATAGGTGTTAAATAAATGTTCAAAAATACACTTATCAATGAGCAGTGGTGGTGATCGGAGAAGTGACGAGAGAATGAGGAAGGTGAGAAACTCTTTTAGTCCTTGGATTAAAATTCAATTAAAGTTTTAAATTAAAGTCAACATTTAATACACATTACATATGATTCGTAATTTTTCAACCACATATTTCATCAATTTTTATTAAAATCTGCTAAAAATTTAGACCATGTCTGGGCGTACTGTTAAATACAATTTGGACCGTTGGTGAGCAAAAAATGGACCGTTGTACAATTTTTTATTGGAAATATTCTGACAGCTTTGCAGCACCAACTCAGGCCATTTATACTCTCATTCCCAATTTTACCCTCCTCATTACACTCCTCAACAACCACAGTCATTCCTCTCTCCCAATTCTTTAATCTTTCCCCTTCCACAAAAATGGTTGCCTCCAAACTCTTTCAACACAACCAGCCGTGACATCTCCTTCCCAGATCCACACCTAAGACACCCCCTTTTTGTCAAAATTGTTCTCGGATGATGAGGTAACATCTCCTTCCCAGATACGTACCCAAGACACCCCTTTCGATTGCTGGCTCGATAAACTTTTCCGGCCAGGAAACACCAAGCTCATACCATGGATCCACGGCTTTCATCGGTAAGGGTCGATGATTTCAGTGATTTATATTTTCACGTCAGAGCATATTACCTCATGACCGTCCCCAAAAAATAATTCACAATCTGATGTTTGCCACTTGTCATCACAGATGGGTTACAATTTTTCCTCGTCCACCTCCAACCCTCCTCCAAGCCAGACCCAAAAGGGATAACCAAGTTTTCATTGCTGCATGCAGGACAGTGATAGCCGACGATCACCGTAATGGAAAGTGTTTCACGAAACACGGCTGGGACCAAGTGATCCAGTTGTTCAACACCAACTCCGGGCACATCTGGACCAAGGAATAGTTGAAGAATCATTGGGATTGTCTTCATCAAAATCATAAACGACTCATGGAGTTGTTGAACTGCTCTGGCTGCAATGGGACAATTGCTGCCTCGAACGAGTGGTGGGAGAGAAAGATTAAGGTAAACAAATTTTTTTACAGTAGCAACTTTTTTTCACGGATATTTGTATTTGTTTCAACGAAAATGAAGAGAATCTCTAATGACACGGCGTTTGTCTTTTCTAAAATCGAATTGTTATACCCAGTTGCAATCTTGTGCTTTCTGAAATAATTTTTGTATCTGATTTTTGCTTTTGTTTCCTGAATTATAGAATTATGTGAATTTTACACGTTTTTGCAAATTCATTGTTGTGGATATGATGATAGAGTTTAATTTGTTTCCATCTCATTCTGTAATCTGTATTTTGTTCAATTCTTCTTGAGTCATCTGTTAACTTGGTGATGCTACTGGGTTACATTATAGGAACTAGAGGTCCCTATTAATTGATTGCGTTTTTTGTCGAGAATTTCTCGTTAGACGCTTTCTTCATATTACATCGTTAGAGGTAACAATCAGCTGATTTCTAATGTTATTTTTATTTTTATAGTCATGAATAAACTGGTGTTTCATTATCATAGATGTCCACGATTTTGATGTAAGTGGTGTTTTTCATAAAAGAGAATCGTGAATGTTTTGCACGTGCAATTAGTGTGTATTCCAATTGAAATGCATACATAACTTTCTTCACACGTCTCGTTGCACTTGCAATTAGAGAGAATAGCCTTTGGAATATAGGCATAAATTTCCAGCTGTTTTCTCCATGTCTCTCTTTCTTCTCTTTTCTCTTCTTGCTTGCTGTTTACAAACAAGTGATGGAATGTAATCATATGTCTATTGCTTCCGTCATCAAGAAAATTTTGTTTAGAGATTACACTACACATTATAAGGCAAAAATGAGATGACTTCTAAAGTTATTTTGATTCTATAGTCATCAATGAAGTCCATGTTTTGTTTTTCTAATAGATGTCCATTATTCTAATATAGTGTCCTAATTTTGATGGAAGTGTTATAATTCAATTTAGAGAATTATGTAAGTTTCACACGTGAAATTAGTAAACACAACATTTGAATTCTTTATATGTCCCATGAAAAATGAAAATGTTATTCATATTATAATTATAAAATAAGGATATAGAAATTCAATTTATTTTCATATTTTGCATGTCGAACAGGAAAACAAGGAAGAGACAAAGACTGCAGAGAGGTATACAGCTACAAGCTGTTGTTTGGGGATGCCTTCGACAACGATAAGTATGCGGTCACATCGTCGCAGATGTGCCGGACAGGATTCGCTATCTTTGAAGATAGTGGTTACGAAGACCTGCGCGACGCTTTTCCGGGCGGTGAGGAGAGCAGCGGGTCAAGTGATGAGGGCGACAAAAATGGTCGGGCTGCTACCAGCATGGACGTCTCCAGGCCGCGAAGTGGAGACAAACGTCGATTTGGTAGTAAGAACACAAATGATAAGAGAGCAAAAATAGGAGCCAGGGATTTGTCGTACTCCGTTGACCGCGCTGCTTCTACAAGTAGACAAGTAGCTGAAAAAATCGACATTTTGGTAGGTCCTGCTGTGACTGATACAGAGATACTCATGATAGAGTTGTTGGCGACGGGCAGACTACAGAAAAAAACTGACTTGTACTTCTGGACTTGCCAGTTCCTGAGCAAAAGGGTTAATAGGGAGATGCTTGACATGCAAGACAACGCGGATGAGAAAATGGACTGGGTTGGGTGGAGCTGGTACAACGATAGGAAGAGACGAGTGGAATGAGGAGTGTAACAAATAAAATAAAAAAACATCAGGGCCAATTTATGTGAACACTTCAGATTGTTTGTAGTATTTTTTTTCTTTGTCGTAGCGTGATTTTCACAGATTTTTCATTTTGTCTGTACTCGTAATTTTTATATTCTGCACCCGTATCTGTACTTTGAATTTGGTGTCCATATTTTCAGCAACTTTTGTGATTGCATGCGTAATAGTTCATTGTTGTTGGATATCTTTTTTTTTTCCAGAGAATCTTTCTAAAGTCATGTTGCCCTACAAGTAGACTTACAATCAATAGTGTCAATAATTTTTTTTTCACTTTTTCCAATGGTTCATGTCCTGCTACGAGGCCATTATTTGTTCTTGTGACAATTTCGAATGGAGCACAGTCTATAAAAGGACACATTCAACCAATCTATTAAACAAAGAAAACATTGGAAGAGTTGTTGGAGTTTCCTCTTACTGTTCCTTCATCTCAAAGTGTGTAGAGCATTATCAGTAACATTATGAAGTGGAATGGCCCGTTCTCATATTCAGTGTGAGCTCATGCCTTGCTCAGATGATGAAGTCGAAATCGATGAAGAAGAAGTTGTGTAACAACTGCAATATGACATTGTGAATGGTTTTGCTACTGTCGACAGGCAGAAGTAGACGTAGTAACGTACTATCGCGAACAGAGAAGTCGAGTGAGGAGGTTTCCATTTGCGAGAAACGGACACATGTTCATGCTGGATGCCATGAAATATAGTCCCAAAAAGTGTTATGTAGAATTCCGGATGTATCCCGCAACGCTAAGGACATTCACACATATATTCCGCGACGAATACGGACTACGTAGTGGCCAACACATAGACATGTATGAACAAGTTTGGATGTTTTTGTACATATTAGCTCATAGAAAAGGGTACAGACATGTTCAAACGCTATTCAATTATTCTTTGGAAACTGTTGGACACTATTTCAAGAATGTGCTTGGAGCCGTCGTGGAATTTAGTAGACGTTTAATAAGACGTGATCCGAACTATAATCACGTTGTAGAGCATCACGTACCAAATATCAACAAGCATCCGTTATTTCAAAATTGCATATGTGCTATTGACGGAACGCACGTCAAAGCTGACATATCACGGTCTAAACGTGAGAATTTTATTGGANAACAAGTGAATTTTATCGGACGCAAGGGCATCCCAACACAAAACGTTCTTGCAACATGTGATTTCAATGTATGTTATACATTTATGCATGCAGGGTAGGCGGGGACCACACACGATTTACGCATTCTGGCACAGGCTATACATAGTCATTGATTTTCTGCATCCTGACCTAGGAAAATATTATCTTGTTGACTCTGGATTTTCCCATAGACCTGGGTACATGGCTCCGTATAAGGGGTCAGATATGTTGTATCATTTTCAATAGTTCTACGGTGGTCAGAAGGGTCGGAGATGGGACTTTCGAAACGCGTGTTAGAAATTTAACTTCAGGCATTCGTCGTGCAGGAATCTAATCGAGCGTGCATTTGGTGTGTAGAAAAATCGGTGGAAAATTCTCGATTTATGCCAAGTTACAATTTCAAAGTGCAGATCGTTGTTGTCTTAGCTATTATGGGTATACACAACTTCCTTCAACGGGCCGAAGTTGTCGACGAGGCGTTCGCAATTGTGGAGACGGATCCGGACGCGGCAGAGGTAGAACTTCCAGATGAACAAGAAGAAGTCGCTGCTGAAATGAATACACCAGAAATGCAACGCAATGAGTGTGATCATTTTCAAGATTACTTGGCTCAAAGTCAGTAAGTGTGTGTTCGTATAACAACGTCGTTATTGTACAATAATGTTGTCCATGTACCTTTTAAATTACTATTTTGTGTGTAATAATCGTTGTAGTGCATTGCGAATTTGAAAATAACAAAACTAGGAGAAATTTATCTTGGACTACGTTGATTTGCTACAATTTGTGTGGTGTTGGAAGGTCCACGCACCACATTTTCAAAGGATGCAAATTTTTTTAAACGGTCAAAGGTGGTGATAATTTGAGGTGAGAGAAAGTTGAAACTCTGCACATGTCTTGGAAGATAAAATGGCCATTTTGGTTCAATTTCTCTACAAAACGTGCAACTCTTTACCTGTCAGTGAGACCTTGTGATTTGACCACAAAATTGATTTTGGTTTGTAGAAAAGCGCTCCCAGACACGCCCTTAATTTTAAACTCTATCAAACATGGATTTAATCTCTTTTGTCGATTATTATAATTTTCTTTTGTAAATGTCAAATCACTTTTAATCTCTGTAGTTGTACAAATAGTATTTGTTGCTTGTTTTTTAGCATATATAATTAAAAAATAGTAATTTTTTTATTTACATTTATAATTATTTTTTCGAGAAACTATATTTAACAACAAATTTGAAGAAAATTGAATTTTTAAATAATGAGGCTCGACGGGCCTAAATTAGCTGTAAACAACTCTAAAAACATCTTTAGGTTTCTTTGAACAATAAAAGACTGAATTACAACAATAGTCACCAACCTTCGATTCTTGTAATAATCTTGTCCCTAACCTTAGTTTTTATAACATGTTTATCGCGAACCTTTGATGCTCAACATAAATAATAATTTCACCATTCTATTTAATTAAAAATTAAAAAAATGTATAGGGACGAAAAATTGGCTCGTTGGTTTGGACGGCACGTGGCTCTGCCCGAAAAAGTCCGACTCGACTCGACTCGACTCGTAGTCTGTGTCCATTGAGTCAAGACTTGGGTCGAGCCTCATTTTCGAACAACTGCCAGCCTTGAGCTGGCCAGTGTGGCTCGACGAACCACATCGAGCCGACTCGTATGATAGGCCAAAAATGAATTTTGGCATGTGACCATACATACAACTTTGCTATCTCTTGCAGGCAGCTGTATAGTTGCTGCATATTGCAGGTAGCAGCTGTACAACTGCCTATTTCAGCACCTACAAGAGGCAGTCAGATGCAACATGTAAATGCAACACAATACTTTTTTTATTCAAATTTTGTAAAACGAGCCAATTTTCTTTACTACAAATAAGAAGGTAAAATTTTGGATTTGAGATCAACTTTACTCAACAAAATTTAATTTATAGTATTCTATCTTTCAATACTACTCTCCAACTTCTTTGATTTGATATTCAGTTTTTCTGCTATAATTTTTCAATTTTAGAGTTTCAAATTTCATAGATATCAATGGATTTTAACAGTGCGAGGGTTGTAATTTAAGTGTTCCAAACCCGAAAAAAGGAGGATGATTGTTATCTTTTTAATCTATAATTAGTATAAATTATACAAAATTTCTATTATTAAAAAGAATTTAGAATTTTATGAATTTAAAACGTCGAGCCTTTTTTGCACGAGCAATAAACAAGCAGTGTGTCTTGACTCGTGAGTTGGCTCGACTCATTTACATGGATAGGTAGTGATGGCACTACCTTCAGTGTAATTGTAGCCTCATCGGCTATAGCAATTGCGTGAGATGAGATGGGAGCAAATTGTTTTTCATTTTTTTTATTAATTTAAAAACAAGGGTAAGATTATCAAGTAAAAGAGAAGGGAAAAATCGTCATCAGGTCAAATCCAACTAATTACTCAAAGCTTGAGGATAAATATGTAACAAAATAAAGGATGGGAACAAATTGCAACAAGGGTAAAAGGTTGGGACCTTTTTTGTAATTTATCCAAAAACAGAAAAGGGTAGGATGGTAAATAACTTTGACTCTGCAAGTTTAAAGAGGGTGAAGAAGAAGAAAGTGATTTATGAATCACGCCAAGACTCCCTTCTTTCTTCTGAAACCTTCAAAACGCATTTCATAAAAGTTTCTGTTTAGTTTCTTCTTCACACTCTCTTTAACTACACATTGGCCACCCACCATTCAAAAAAGGTGCAAGATTTCTCTTTGCTTTGCATGCGGCCCTTCATTCTTTACTTCTCTTTCAAATCCGGGAGTTCATAAACAGTTCTTCTTTTTCATTCTAAAGAACTTTCCATTTCTTGTCTTGAAACTGCATAAAAAACCTAGTTTCATTTTTCTCCCCTTATTTCTATTCATTTTCCATCTCAATTGAATGAAGGATTGAAAAAATGGACGGTATTGAAGGAGGGAGGGTGGAGGTGATAGCCAGCAACGGGTGTTCAAGGCTGTTTATGGATTTTTCTTCCTCATTCAGAAGCCTCCAGTCTTTCTGGTTGGAGCCCATGTCCCCTGTTTCCACTGCCACTGAAGTTCTTGAATACCCTGTGAAAACAGTTAAATCAAATAGCCCGTTTTCCGGCCTTGTCATTTGCGTCACTGGACTCTCTACAGGTGACATTTACGAACATTTACGATTATTTAGAATTTTGTATTGCATGTGTATTGTTTTTGACTTTATGAGCAGTTATTGAGAATTGTTTGGATTAAGCGAATGCGTCCACAATTTTATATTGAAGTTGAAAATGTGCATTTGGCATCGCTCGCATATGGTATGCAGATTGTTATTAGATTACTGTTGAACCATGTTGTCTAAAAAGTCAAGGGGCGAGGAAACACTGTTAGTTCCAGATGTTAAAGTGGAAAAATAGACTGGTAATCTCTGATATGTTATTTGCATATATGGAAATTTTATGCAATACTGAATGTAGATATCTTGTGTTTTTCTGCAGAAGATAGATTTGAAAATGGAGGGTTTATTTTTAACTATGTTTATCTGATAAAATATCTGTCTTTGTTATGTTAATATTAACAGCATCTCTATGTTCTGCAATACTGAATGTTCATTCTGTTTTTGTGATGAATTCCAGTTGTCAATATTGTATGGTATTCTGAAAAAATATGAAGAAAGAAGCTTGTATTCAACTATGTTTATCTACCTATGCATGTATCTGTATTCATGACTATGTTAATTTATTTATTTTGAGCGCATGTGTGTACATACTTTATTTTTACACACACTGTTCATATAGCTGATTGCTTATTCTGCTATGTTTATGTTATATACAGAAACAAGGAAACATGTGAAGGAAGCAACAGAGAAATTGGGAGGTCAATATAGCCCTCATCTCCATTCTCAATGTACCCATTTGGTGGTTCAGATTCCCACCTCAATATTTATCACTCTGATGCTTATTCAGCTAAACAAAATTGCTTGTTTATGATTAACAATATATGATGAATTTTCAAACATTTATAATCATAATAATTTGGTGAATAACGAGTTAATTACAGATTTTAATTTGGTAATGAGGGCAGATTGTTTCATGTAAAATCAGAAATAAACAATTAAGATGCTTGGATCAGTTTTCAATTTTCTCCAATATTATGGTTATACAATTGCGGTTATCTTGCTCATGCAAACATGCAGTCTACTCCCATGATACTTTTGTTACCCCTTGACACTTCATATGGCTCCCATGGACGCAAGTTTGAGAACGCTATGAAACATGGACCAAGAAACGGTCTGTTTTTGGTTAGAATAGGCTGCTTTGTGGATAGCATAAAAAAGAAGGGTAATAAGTTCATTTCCTTCATTTGTTGATTTCCTACAGTGACAATGAATTGACTTAATTAATGCTATTTTACTCTTTGTCAACATGTGATCTTGCGTTAACCCTGTTAATACTGAGTTGGTTGCCAATACAAAACTCCATGGACTCAAAATCATTGATTTCATTTTTTTTGTTAGATAACATACTTTATTGTTAACGTTAGCTGGTAAACTTAGAATTTGGACCATGTGCTTATGCACATAAACATCAACTTTTGTGGCAAAAAATGAAGTCTAATCTGTATTGGTTGCTGTTGAGCTTGGAGTGATACTTCACATGCTATTATCCTTGAAGATATAGTAAATGGGTTTAAGGTGACCTGTCGTATCCCATTTTATGCATAATGTTATGAATTTTTGCTTGAAATTGAGCAGCATGGGCTTATTCTGAGCTTGAATTGAACAAAATAGGGATTCTACTTTCAAACAATTGAGTGGGTTCTTTTAATTTATTTCAGTGAGGTTGAACGAGTCACTTTATGGTGTTAATCATATTGGGGAAAAGGGTGCCCTGAGAAATGATTTGAAGCGGCTTGCTCAGAATACTGACAGTGAGAAATCATCTCTCGATGGTTCACTTGAGTATAGTGGACAAACTGACTTGCTTGGAGGACCAAAACTACGGTTTTCAGAAAGAGAGACCAAAAGAACTGTAGCTTCACCCTTTTCTGGTCAATCATTTCATTTTGATAACGATGTCTCAGCAGAGCTATGTAGTAAGGCAGAGTTAAAAAATTTCCCAAGGCACTAAAATTCTCTTCCTTGCTTAGTTGAATGAGATATATAATACCTATATATTGTTCTCAAAACATCTCTGTGTTAAATTGTTGCTTATCTCATTTGACAGCTGACTTAAAATTCATTAGTTTACTCTTCATTATATTGCAAGTGAAATTCTTACATGCTATATTATCATATACCTGAAGTTTTGTGAATTCAACTGTCCAAGGTGACCCGAGGAATTCTCTCAAATATGTGTATCTATTGCATAGGTAGCTGACAGAGTCTCTGCTGAAGGTACTAGATTACTGGATCAATAGTAAGTTGGCTGTGATGCCAATTTTATTGTATGTGAAGGACCTTCTATTTGAAAATATCTTGGGCACTCAAGTAATCTTGTTACAGTAAGCGTTCCAATGCTATTTATGAAGATTTGAGAGATTGTGTAATGTTCAAAACAGAGTAAAATCTCATTTTTGTCATTTATGATGACTTTGTCACATGAGTTTACACTATGCCTATTGTTAGTTCACCTGCATAAATATCTGATATACTGTTCTGGTACATTTTTTGGTCATCTATAAACTAATATTTTGCTTGCCTCAGCCAGCATGGGTTCTGAAGTCTGCAAAGGAAATTCGTGTGCAGAGGCTTGTACATTTATCTGCAGATTTGGCTAGGCAAACTGGAGCTTTGCTTGACAAGATAGAAAATGGAACCTTTAAGGAGGTGCACAGGTTTTTCACTGTTAATTCTTTTTCTTTTCTTGTTCTCTTTGTTTCTTAACAGGTCTTTGTAACACTTGATAAGCCTGTAACTTTAAGTCAAGAGTTTTACAGACAGAAAACTTTATTAGCATTTACAAGTCTGCGTATTTGGAATGCATGAAACATGGATTGGTGGAAGCCAGTTGGTGAAGATTCTCCTTTTCCTTACATGTACATTTCTTAGAGTGATTGTAATGCAGGAGCGTATAACTCGTTAAAAGAACAATTCGAGATTAAGAAAAAGATAGGGAGTTCAAGAAGATAAGAATTGAAAGTAAAGAGAAATAAATCTTTATTCATATAATCAGGTTGTGAATTACAATAAATAAGTTCCTTTATTTATCGAGTAAATAAATTAAAAAAAGTTAAATGGAAATAAACTTCTAATAATATCGCAATATCTAAACTAATATTATCTAATCTAATTAGATATAGTTAAATACGTTTAGAATCAAACTTTTATTATCAAATCCTAATTAAATTCCTTTTTCTATCTTTATTCTTGTCATGATCTCCATCATTTGTCCCCGATTGAGAGAATTCGACTCTGGTGAGGTCGACAAGGACTTTGTACTCCAAGGAGGTCTATTTTTTATCTTGACAAAATATCTGTATTGAACCTTGGACAACATCAACTGGCTCAACTCATACCAAGGAGGGCAATCATTTTTATGAACCAAATAACGAAACTGATCACGTGACAATTGAACCAAACCAAATGATGGAGATCGTGACAAGAATAAAGATAGAGATAAATGTTAATTAGGATTTGATAGTAAGAGTTTGATTCTAAACATATTTAATTAGATTTGATTAGATTAAATTAGACAATCTTAGTTTTGATATTTGGATATTATTAGAAGTTTATTTCTTTTTAACTTATTTTAATTTATTTGCTCTGTAAATAGAGGGACTTATTCATTGAAATTCACAACCTGATTATATGAATAAAGATTGATTTCTCTTTTCCCCTTAATTCTTCTCTTCTTGAACCCCCTTTCTTTTCTTAATGTTCGATTGTCCTTTAACAAATTATGCGCTCCCGAGTCAATTTGATATCAGAGCAATTCATTCTCCTTTGGCCTATACCTTATCGAATCCAAAAAAAATCTATCTATATCTTTATTTCTTTCATGATCTCCATCAGATTGTAACCCTTGAGATGTTTCTCAGTTAGCCTACACCAAGGACTGCTCCTATTTATGGCTACAAAAATGTTGTATCTGGATCCAACTCAATGCATGATATTAATCTGGTGTGCATCACGGTTAAAACTGTCGAAATTTCAAATTCTAGTTAGAGGGCATCAGGTATTAGTTTTAGAAGAACTATTAAAATCATTCTTTTAATCAGAAAACTAGTTTCCCACTGTGCAGTTTATTTGGTTTTGATTGGGATAGATCGGATTACTAGTTAGAGTCAGTTTTTTAGGTTATAATATATCAGATAAGCTGCCCACAAAATGGCTGATTGGTACTCAGATCTTTGTGTTTTATTTTATCCGTTGAATGTCCCTATGGCTTTCCTCAGTATTGGTATTTTGTAGTATTTAGTTTATATTTTGTTCCCTGATTGATACAAACACCAAGCAGTTTCTGCAAAATGTTATTTGATGGTTGCATTACTGCTTGTTAAGTTTCTCGTCTATTGAGCCTGCATTTTATACTATCCATAGGTAGTCAATGGGATAACTAATCCTGGAGCTGGACCTCATTCTATTATTAATATAAGCCATGTAGAAAGGCAAAATATTGCTAACCTGGCTAAAGATGGTGTCAGAAAGCGCCGGAATCGCCATATGCAGGTAACCGTTCTTATAACTCAACTGATTTCGATAATTTTAGATTTGCTTCATTTTAATGTTTAGTTTTCATGGTTTATATGCTTATGCTAGTCCCATGACTTCTTATCATGGTCATCCTGTTAGTGTTGATAGTTGTGCCATGAATGAAGAATCCATTTTATGCTTGAATTTTGTAACAATATAATGCATCTGTGCAGACACATGAAACTCCAACACCTCCAATAACCCCAAGCAGCCTTTTGGGTTCCATCTGCTGGTCAACTGAGCCAACTTCATCTGCTTCTATTTATACAAATTCTTCAGGTGTTGAGAATGCCGTTAAAAGTCAGACATGAGTTCTTTGAGACAAAAGAGGACGTAAGGGAATCAGAGACTTCATTCGTGAACTTATCCCAACTGCTTACGGAAAGGACATTTGAACTCTAATTTTTTTCTGCCAATTCTACTGTCTTTTGTTGACTAGGACTTGTTGAATATGCTTCTTCTCTCCCATTGGACTTGGGGTGAAAACTGGGTTGCTACTTGTTTCTCTGACCGAGTTTTTGCATTTGTAGAGTTGATTGCAGTGAGAAGTCTGAGTTAATATTCAAAAGCCACTTCCAAACTATACTGTTTCCAATTGATCGATTTTTGGAGCTGGGCCCTTGTTTGAGGACATTTTTCAGCGACAAAGGCTTTACATGTTTGCAATTGTTGGATCATATCCATGCATTTTACCAGGTATTTGACTTATTGCTGTGGCTAACTTGGAAGAGTGGATCATTAATGTTGCATGGGAGAATATAATATACCGCATAATTCAATGGATAATACTGTTTTAATGATTTCACAACTGCTAACATCTTTCCGGTGGTTTTTATTTATGCCTCATTAGGGAGTGGTTTGAGATGGTACAATGAATATATACTTTCACGATAGTAGCCAAATATGGCCATAAACCCGTTCTTAAAATTTATTGAGTGCAAATATTCAATTTTGAGAGGTTGAGTTGGAATCGAAAAATACTCTAATATACGAGGTATTTGGATGTGTTTGATTGGGTAATTTACATGTGTTTGGGCAAGGAAACACATTGGAGAAATTAATTGCATTGTTCTTACCGGTTTTATGATTGTCTCATAGGAGAATGTCTACTGATGAAATAGAAGTAGCCATCCACACGGATTCAGGACAGGCTGATCGGCTTCGGTTGGCTTACTCCAGCAAAGAGACTGCAGAGCTTGGATATTTTGAATTCAAGCGGATTGATATTATGGGAAGTTGTGTAAGTTTCGAAACGTTGAAACACGTAAATGGCGATAATAATAGTAATGTTTATCAACTGTTGATCAGAGCATGAGTTCATTTTGTAGAAGTTGGCATTCCTTATTCTTTTGGTGTCGAGATTTGCTGGCAGTCGGTTCATTCTGAACATTCCCCCCCACCCCCGGCTAGTCATAAATCGAGCGTCGTGTTGGATTACATAGGTCATGTGCAAATGCTCTAAATGTTTTTATGTATCTATGCCAGAAATACACGGTTCTTGTAAGGATACTGTTGAATTGGTTTTGATTTTATTACGTTGTGGGTTTGTAAGGATATACCGTCATGACGGTATTGGTTGAATTAGATGGTGAAGTTGGACTATATAATAAATAAAATTTTAATTTCTTCTTATTTAATAGTTAATACTGTGGATTCAATCAAAAGCATTTCGGAAATAAAGCCATAATTGAAAAGCATTTGCAAAAGTTAACAGATCAACTTGCTTCTAAGCATCCCTACTGTGCAAAAAACTTATTTTGAGCAATCGAAGTAAGGGTTCGTTTGATTGCAAGAGTGGAATTTGAGTGGAAAGAAAATGAATTTCAGGGAATTGAATTGTCTAAAATTGTTTTCCTGAGAATTGTAAATTAATTGTGTTTGATTGGTATAATTTTATACCTGAAAAATGTTGAAAGTCAATGAAATTTGTTTTCATTGCAAAAATAAAAAATAAAAAATGCTAGAAACAAATTCATTGAAAAGAAGGAAAAAGGGGTCAAGTGGGGGTTGGGAGAAAAATGAATTCCATGGAAAAATTGATCATCAAACACAATAAAAGTTGGAACTTGGAAAATTCTGTGAAAAATAAAAAACATCAAGCAAGGCCTTAATGTGAATATATAAACTATTATTAAATAGTCATAGTTAATTGTTGATTAATTGGGAAATTAACTTTTTTTCAATGAACTTTTCTTGTGATTTCTGGCCATTGGAGTAATCCGGAAACTAAAATGTAGACCCAACAATTGGGAAAAGAACTAGACAAAAAAACTATTAACGATTTTATGATATTTAAATAAGGGTATGTAGTTATATTGTCACCAAAATTTTTATTTATTACACAACATTTTAATTGAAGTTAAACTTTTCAATCTTTACTCGTTGTAGTAATTATTTTATTAATTGTTTTCGTTGAATTCTTATTTTCAACATTTCATTAATTAGTACATCCCTGTCTTCATAATGATTTATTTTAATATTTTGTTTTTATACTTTGAAATGAGGAACAAAAATATTTTTTCGTATTTATTTATTAAATATGATGAAAAAATAAATTGTTATACACCATTTCAACATATTTTTTTTGAACATAAACTTTTATTAAATACAAAATGTGTTAACTAATAGAAGTTTAAGTATAAAAATGTCATGAAGAATTGTTAGGGGCATAAATACTTTGATGAATAAAGAATGAGAACCTTGAGTATAATTAGAATATGATGCAATAAATAATAAATATTGTGGTTTAAATATAATTTACCCTTTAAATAATGAATGCTACTTTTGAACTCCAAAAGAAAAGAAACCCTAATCCTATATAGTTTTCTCAATGCTTTAATGTTTGGAGTACCATATGTTTGAAAAGAAGTATCAATTATAACAGCAGAATACTTTGTTATAAAATGTCATTTTCTTGATTTTTTTTGTTAAAAAAAAGTTGTCGAGACATTTTTCAACACAAAAATTTTCGTTATTAAAATTAAAAGTGATATTTCTTCTATAATTATTTAGCATTTTCTGAATGTGATTTTCCTGAAATTTTCGCAAGCTCCTTGCACATTGAAAGCATAAGGTAGACAAAAACAATCATGATATGTGTACACCCCCATGTACACATAGCATTATCGAGACAAAAAACCTACAAAAATCCTGGCTTGGGAGTTCTAGCTAGAGACACTCAAGAAAACACTTTCCTGTCCCATCTTGCATTTTGACCAAATCAAACAATTTTCCATCGCCAGTCATTCTATTCTGACCATCAACATTTGAGGGTGGATTTGATGGTTAAGGTTTTGATTAAGAAATCATCTTATGACTAATCATGTTATAAATCCTCCAATGCATCTAATCCTCCACGAGATCTTGTTTTGGTTCTTGATTTGTGTCTCCTTAGTAAAACCCTAAATCAAGATTGCTGTAATAACCTAGTAATTTGCATCTATACTCACAATCAATATGCCAATTTTGTGTATCGGTTTATACGTAATAGTATATAGTAGATAGATACACTAATTTACAAGGGGATAGATAGACCAAAGGTTAACAAGGTGTAACAAGCTAGTAAAACCTAAATTAAACAGCAGATTTTTAACAGTTGGCAATAACCCATAAACGAGCCAACTTTGCTGAAG
>CAIGRF010384996.1:0-17477 GCA_903798235.1 Fraxinus ornus | reverse complement strand
TAGCCCATGTTTGAGCCATGTTAAAAATTTCATTCTCATTTTCATTCTTCTACTCATTTTCAACCGCACATTTTTCAATAAAATAATATTTTCTATCACATCAATAATTTTTTCTTCTTTTTCAAGCACAAAGCACACATTTTTTATCAATCTACTATTCCAAAATACATTCTTCCAAAATAATGTGGCTCAAACACACCCATAGTGTGTGTGTATGTGTGTGATAGAGAGGATATGGACATCATATCGCTTAGTATCCATGAATATCTTGGAAGATCTAAATATATGCCCCTGTTGGGGATCCATTTCAACGAGTTTTTGAAAATAATATATTTTAGAATAGTGATTTTTTTTTTTTTAATAATATGTGGTTAGAAAATAAGAATTTTTTTTTGAATTTATGTGTAATATTATTTTATAGAAGAATGTGTTATTAAAATGAGGACAGAGAAAAATGTATTAAACCGTAACGAAAACCAAAAAGGGGCATAGTATGAACTTCTCTCTCTAGATCTATGTATGCCTCTGCCCTCATTTCCCCTAGAGGATATAGTGTTCTAGTAGTTTTTTTGTTTTTTAATGAACAGAGCACAAAAATGCATTTAACTTTACATCAATGGACAGATCTGCAGGTAAAATTTGTGATTCTCTCACTTCCCTTTTGCTTGCAAAATTCAAGAACGTATATGTAATATATCATTTTAGAATTTCAGTTCCTTATCACATAAAAAGAAAACTCACGTTTTGATATCCGGTAAGAAGTACAGTGATTATAAGCTGTTTTTGTCCAAAAATAATCTGAAACTTCTTGTTGACCTGGTGGTTCTAAGTCTGATCTGGGGTGGTCAAAAAGGTTAGGTTTTAGTGCAACCCAGAATACTTATGGTTGTAAATAAAAAATGTAGATCTGTACAATATCCCTTCATTTTTATATGTTGTTTGATTGTTCTAACAAGTGTTGAACTGTAACAGCATTTGGACAATGAAATCAACAGAATCAAGAAAGAGAATGATAGGATGCAGACTGAACTCAGGTTAGATTATTCCTCTCTCTTCACACACACACACACACTAATTTGAACCAAAACGGAACACGACATGAAACATCGAGAAGAAACGCTATTTCTAACAGAAGTAAGACGTGCTTTGAGTTTAAACATTTTCTAGAATCTTGAAGAGTTTTCAATTGTCGAAAAGGAAATACTAAAATTTTAAGAAGTTTCCTAGCATCAATACCTTCATGTCTTCTTATATGTAGCTTGTCAATTTCAGGCATCTGAGTGGAGAGGACATAACAACTTTGAACTACAAAGAGCTGATGGTTTTAGAGGAAGCTCTTGAAAATGGGATATCAAGTCTCAAAGCCAAACAGGCAGAGTCCCTTCATTTTTCTTACTCTTTTTTTTATTTTTTTTATTTTTTTTTCAAATTTTTATCCCAACTTCCTTTCGATTCATGTGATCTTCATATAATCAAGTAACAATCTGATGCTTGATCATTTTTTCCCTTTTTTTGACAGGTGGAGTTTGTGTCGATAATGATAAAACATGTATAGGGCTAACTGCTGATAATAATTTATTTTTCAATTATTTAATACTATGTACTACATTGTTACTTATGTTTTATATTTATATTCAAATGTTATTTGCTCATATATTTCAGAATGAAATGCTAGAGGATGAGAACCAGGGGCTCCAATTCAAGCTGGTAAGTCTTTTTTCTCTTTGCATAGACACAGCATGCATGGAATATTGTATCATTTTGTTAATTTAATCAGTACCTATAAGGCTAAGTTACCTTAAGATCCTAATTTTTGTTCATAAGATATACAATCTTTTGTTAATCAAAGTTGAAGTGCACCATATATAAATGAATACGTGCGTTCAAGTTCAGCAAAAATCGTATTCGTAATTAATTCCAATGATTTACAGCGGCAGATGCATCTGGATCCGATGGATGATCACAATGTGTTAGAAAATGGGGATGTTTATCATCAACAGGGAGTCGGAGACTACGCGTCGCAAATGCCTTTTGCCTTTCGTGTGCAGCCAATGCAGCCAAATTTACAGGATCGTTTCTAGTAGCGCTGCCTGATGCTCCTATTATATAATATATAAATAAATAACCTCTGTGGCTGCTTGATTTGGTTTCTTCGAAGAAAATCTTACTTAGGATTTGTAAGCTTAATAAGTTGTCTGAAACTGTTTCAGTTGTATTTGCCTTTGTCCTAAGGTTTTTAGCCTGACTTATATATGGATGTTATTTTAACATTTATATATGTTTTTTTCTATAAGTATTTAGTTACCATATTAATCAAGGTTAACATTAGAAAACACACCAAGCAAGGGGATGAAACTGATCCCAAACTACAATAATGTCTTTAATTGTAAGTGTTATGACATAAGTCCAACTAATTTAGGTTGTAAACACTTTTAATATAATAAATGCATTTTTATATTTTGGCAATATCTATTATTTAACAGCCTTGTTACATTTACAGATTCTATACACAGAGATTGTCTCCTTATGATTAGCTGTCTCAGTGTATAGAATTTGTCAAGGTCTTTTTTGTACAATTAGATTAATTCATTATTTAATTGAATTTATTTTTTAATGTATTAAACTAATAGAGTTCGTAGATTCAAGTTTTGTTTACTTATTAATCACAAGAAGTTGTGATAGTGAGAAACAAATTATATATGATTGAATTTTAAATCATCTTTGGTCGTAAATAAAAACTAGATACGGATATTGCTATTACGAATATATCAGCACGTATGAAATTTCTCACTTACGAAATGAGTAACCGATCTCACAAACTAAAATGTGGGGACATTTAAATGGACACGTGGATTGTTGGGGTATTGACTTTATGAGACCCTTTCCACCCTCTTTTGGCTATCTATATATCATTGTAGCAGTGGATTATGTGTCTAAGTCGGTAGAGACAGTAGCTTGTAGGGCTAATGATAATAAAACAGTTGTAAAATTCCTTAAGGAAAACGTTTTGTCTCGCTTTGGCACACCACGAGTGATAATTAGTGATAGAGACACTTACTTTTGCAGCCGTTCATTCACTACTAGAAAGTGAGGTAATAGAGACGGAAATTTAGCAACGAACTTCTTCCGTTGCTAATACCAACGGATTAACAACAAATTAGCAATAGATTATTATTTTATTATTTTTAAAAATTATATATTAAATTCCCAACAGAATTGCCAACGGAAGACTTTCGTTGGTGCAATTGCGTTAATAATCCGTTGGTAGTGAGGCAATAGAGATGGAAATTTGGTAACGAACGTCTTCCGTTGCTAATACCAACGGATTAACAACAAATTAACAACAGATTATTATTCTATTATTTTTTAAAAATTATATATTTAAATTACCGACAAAATTGCTAACGGAAGACTTTCGTTGGTGCAATTTCGTTAATAATCCGTTGGTAAAATTTTTTAATTTTTTTTAAAAATAAATTAAATAATTTAGTGACAAAATTTCCCTACCGATGATTCCGTTGGAAATAATATAAAAGAGTAAAATAATTAATGATAAAAAAATATATTGGTAAACATTGAAAGTAAAACTTTAAAAATATTAACAAGTGTTCTTTATGTGATATTTTATTTAGGTATGAAAGATAAATGTGTTTTCAAAATACAACTCTTTAAGTTGTGTCCACGTGGCTTTTTCCAATTGGCCGGTTTGTTGTTGCTTGGATTGTACTTTTCCTTTCCCTTGGCTTTATCCACTTGGCATGTTGGTATTGGTTCACATCTCTTCACATGGATTTGTGTTTTACTGGGATTAATTTGGGCCTTTGATTTTGATCAATGATTGAGGAAAAAAGTTTAAAAGGTCCTTGTGGGTCATTGGACCATCATTCTAGAGGCGTTTCATTTTTCTCCTTTCTGCCCGAGGACAAAAGTTACAAAAGTTTAATCTAGCTTCATCTCCTTTTTGCTTGACGCGTTTCTTCTTCGTTCAAAGAGGGTTTCAATCTTTTATTTAGCCTATTAATCTGCTATTGTTAGATTAGATTAATCCAGTGTTAAGCCTTGATTATTGTGTGATTACAATGGTAGAATACATTGGTGTAGGTTATGTTTGTTCCATAAATATAATCGGCAAATCTGTATTTCTTGCTAAGTAGTGAGGTTCTTGATTCATTGTATAGAATAGGCTGGTTTTGGGAGATCCTTTGAGGATCGATGATCTGTGGAGAAGTGATTGAGTCCGGTTTCTGATTCTTGGTGATAAACTCTTGTAAATCTCTCTTGGAAGGTTCTTGGTTTTTACATTTCTGCTGTTTTGTTCTTGTGTATGGTTGTCTTGGCTCTTGTGCATTCTTGGGGTTATCAAACCCAATAGTATCTTTACCTATTGTTTAGAATTTTTCTTCGGAAATGCACGATCCTTCTATTTTATGGCATCTTCTCAACACTTTATGGTATTTGATTATAATCCTCAATTTGGCAAAGCTAAACTTAGCTACTAGAACAAGGTGTTGATGTTTTTTTTTGAAGAAATTTGGACTAGAACTCTGTGTGTGTGTGTGTGTGTGTATATATATATATTATTTTATTTTCAATTTTAATTGGCATTAGCGACGGAAATTGTAACGGAAGTTTGTCGTTGATTAGCGACGGATTCAATCCGTTGATAATGAGTGACGGACAAGGTTGTCTCAAACATCGTCGCCGAATCAATCCATCGGTAAATTACCGACGAAAATGTTGTTGCTAAATTGTTGGTAATTAGCGACGGATTTTTTATTCGTAGGTAAGATTATCGGCGGACGATTTACTGACAGATTTATCGACAGAACGTTTATGTTTCTAAAGCCTGTTTGCAACGGAAATCAAGGCTTCAGAGACGGAAATTTTCGTCTCTGAAGCCGTTTTTTATTGTAGTGATTTGAAACCTTAATGAAAAAGTATGGGATTGTTCATAAAATTTCAACTGCTTACCACCTCCAAACTAGTGGACAAGTAGAACCGGCTAATAGAGAGATCAAACAAATCTTGGAAAAAACGATGAACCCTAATCGTAAAGATTGGTCTTTAAGATTAAATGATGCACTTTGAGCTTACCGTATAGCTTTTAAGACCCCCTTAGGCATGTCCCCATATAGACTCATCTTTGGAAAACCTTGTCATCTACCTGTAGGGCTTGAGCATCGAGCCTATTGGGCTATTAAACACTTTAACTTTGACCTAGATGAGGGAGGTAAGCTTAGAAAATTTCAACTGACCGAGCTAGAGGAATTAAGGAATGATGCTTATGAGAGTTCTAGAATCTACAAGTCAAAAATGAAAGCCTTTCATGATAAAAACATTTTGAGAATAACTTTTGAACTAAATCAAAAGGTATACTTGTATGATTCTAGACTCCACAAGCACCCAGGTAAACTTCGTTCTGGTGGACTTACCCCTTTGTAGTGAAACGTGTTTTTGACAATAGGACAATTGAAATTGAAGACCCTAATGATGGTAGGGTGTTTAAGGTAAATGGGTAGTGTCTCAAGATATTCTATGGCAACAAGTACCTGTAGTGGAAGAAATTCTTCTTGCATACGCAGTTTACCACCCTTGAAATCTTTCAGGTATGCCTTTCACCTTGCTTTTCTGTATACTAGTTTTTATATTTATCTTTAGGTAGGTAGTTCATTTTTTAGGTTTCTCTCCATTCCCGATTTTATCACATTGAGAACTTTCACATTATGCGTTCTTCGATCTTATGTTGACTCACTTTCGTATTCATGTAATATCTTTCCTTCTCTATTTCGTATTCATGTTGATGCATTGAGGACAATGCAAAAATTTAGTTGGGGGAGGATCAATTTGGATTTTGTTGAATTGCATGTGAAGTTGATAAAAAAAAATTGTTTGAGCCTCTAATTTGCTGCATGTTCATGCTCTTGAAGACAACGTATGTCACTAGGAGTTAATTTTGTTATGAAAATCTAGATGTTGAGACAAATGCTGAATTCTTTTTGTGCACACAAGCCTTATGGTAAGATGGTAGTTTAATACATGTAATTAGAGGAGTCTCCTGATAAAGTTTTCTTGTGAGAGAATTGGTGAGGATTGAGAGCTACTATATATCAAAAATGGCAATAAGCGTTCTTTGGTATTGTGAATTGGAAACTCTTTTGAGAATAACACTATATGGTTTTTGGTAAGATTGTTGATTACTTGAGAAATGATGAAAGTCAATTTAGGACTGACATTTGAGCCTTCAATCTTTCTTTTCAATACCTCTAATAGCCACTTTGAGCCATACATCTATATAACATTTTCTTCATGCACCTATGTTGTCCATACTTCTCCACATTAGAGTATAACTTTTGGCAATATTCTTCCATCTTTTCTTTTTGATTTTTTTGGGCCTCTTTACTTGAGCACATATCAGCTTTTGTCGATTTTCTTGCTTCGATTTTTCACAAATAGATATTCAATACCTACTATATATATATATATATATTTGACTTTGGGGCATGAAATATTGAGGAATATGTTGATTGAAAGGTGTGATGTATTGAAATGCGTGATGAAAAATTTAGTTACGTGCTTGGAAGTTTTGAATCTTGATATCCTTCTTTTCATAGAGCCCAACTTGATCTTCATTACAACCTTTTGCATTGACTGCTTTGATCCCAAGTAGGATTGTGGAATGAACAGATGAATTCTCATTTGACGGTATGCCTATCATCAGATCAATGTTTGCTTGTTGCTTGTTCATAAATATTTAAACCTCCAATTTTGAGTGTATATCTTTCTCAACTCCATAGAGAGAAACTATGCACTAACCACTTTGATACCCGTGAATTATGGAGCTGAACCTTCAACTTGAGATATATTTGATGTTGTATGTGTTAGGGTTGGCGGTAAGATGGCTATGACTTGACACACACTCATATATTTGGCATATGTTTTTGATATCCTGATGATCATAACATTGTTAATTTTTTATGGTGTTAAGTTTGAAAAGAGCATGAACTGTGGTTAAATTAGAACTTGATAATTCAACTTGCAATATTGACTAGTTTTTGATCATTTTATTTTGCATTAAATTGTTAGGGACTAGCAATAAGCAAGTTGATGGTGTGATAATAGCACATTTATTACGTTTTTCAGCCATTAATATTTACGTTTATATAATATTTTGACTCCTAAATGCACTAAGTACTTCTATATCTGAGTTTATGTTGCAAATGGGTGAAAACGGTGGAAAATGAAAGAAACAAGCGAAAAATGATCAAAATGGAAGAAAGTGAAAGTTCATGGACCAAAGTGCAAATACTCTAAATTTGTTTCTAACCTTGTGATGAAGATTCGAGAGTGTTAGAGGTCAATTGAATGAAGAAAGGAGTCAAATGGATGAAATATAGCCAAAACATGATCACATATCAACTTTCAAGCTGAAACGTTTTGCACCAGTTTTCAACCTCATATTATGACTCTTTTTTGACATGGTAGACGATCGAATTCGAAGTTTACATCTGAATCAAAGTTGTAGCCCTTTGAGTTATCTTCACAACGCATCTTGAATCACCTCAATCGACATCGGGAGAGAAAGTTATAAATCCATGCGACCGCATGGGTTTATACCATGCGGCCGTATAGGTCATTTCTGGGCGAAAATCTTCTATTTTCGAATTTTTGCTTAATCACATATGGAAACTTTTTGGACGCATCTTTCTTGACCTAAATTCAACCAGAAGAGAGAAAGCGCCTCATTCATCATCTTGGTCACCTTTTTTTATCAATTTTTCTCAAGAATTCCTTGGAAGGCTAAAAATCTTGGTAAAGCAAGGGAGGAACTTATTCGGATTCGGTGATTTCACGTCATTTATTATTGCTTTTTGATATTTATTTTGCTAAACACTTCTAGATCTAGATTTTCATCTTTATGAGTTAATTGTGAAATTGATTTAACATTATTAAGTTTTTTTTTTTTTTCATAGAATCAATCTCGTTTTTTCTATCAAACAATTGAACTGTGTTGAATTTCTATTTCATTAAATCTATTGGTGTGGTTATCTACTTTCTTATACTATATGTATATGAATGATTTATAATCTAATTTCAATAGATGTTTGTGATAACTGTTAAGGAATCTAGAATTTGGGAGTAAAATTATGAATTAAATTGGTCTAGATTGCTAAATTTTCCGATTAGAGTACCGGTATGAAGGTCTCTAATTGTGTCATCAGTTTGAATAAACAATGTTGAATGATCTAATCCGAATGAGGGAATTCCGATACTTCACTACCTTAAATCACTGAATTTTATCTTACATTTTTTTATATTAATTTAATTGATCAACAATTCAACTCTCTCGCAAATTTAAGAGGACAATTCACACCATTTGGAACATGTGACAACTTTTCCATCTCCCTGTGGATACGACATTCCAAAGCTACACTACAACACAACGTAAATATTTTGGCGTAATCAACTACATATATTACTTGATTGAAAATGCAGATGTAGAACAATGGTTAGAACTAGAGCAGTAGACTAGTATCGGGCTAATTTTTATGTTTGTGAGGGCTGTTACAGTGTATTTGCTTTCATTTGTCTTCCACTTTAGCATTCGTTTGATTGCAAGAGTGAGATTTGGGTGGAAAGAAAATGAATTCTAGGGAATTGAATTGCCTAGAATTGTTTTTCCTAGGAATTGTCAATTAATTGTGTTTGATTAGTATACTTTTTCACGTGGAAAGTATTGAAATTTTGGATATTTTGGTGTTCGTTTGACTTTATTTTCATGAAAATTGTCCATTAAAGGGATATAATTTGTTTCAGTGGGGATACAATTTGTTTCCATTGCTTAAAAAAATTGGAAAACCATTTTCCCACCAAAGTGGTGGGAAAACCAATTCAAGGAAAAATGGGTCACGTGGGGGATAGTGTGGAAAACCAATTCCACGGAAATTTCTTCCTATCAAAAATGTAAAAGATGGAAAATAGAAAATGATTTCCAAGTTCCATGGAAAATTGGGGATATCAAATAGGGTCTTAGCTTTGTTTTCACTTTTCCGTGTAAAAATGAAAACTTGTTTCCATTAGACAAGATGGTAAGTACATATCTTGTTGTCAATGGTAAATAGTACATATAGATATGTGAGATGGGTGGCATAATTGATTAAATTTGTGCAAGGATAATAGTTTGGTTTGTGACTAATAGAAATGATATGATAATATATTTGTAATAACATGTCATTATCAGACAATAGGTTACATTCAACACACTAGTGGTCACAATTAATATATAAATAGTAACAAACTTTAAATGTAAACAAATTTTGTAAAAATATTCACTCTTAATGAATGTCTGGTTACACATGTCACTATTAATATAGATTTGATCACGTACAGTCACCATTAAAACACACATGGTCACAGACAATCGCAATGAAAACAAACTTGATCACAACTAGTCACAGTTAACACAGACTCTGTCACATACTATTGTAGTTAACATATAAATGGTAACAAACTTTAAATGTAAACACGATTTGTTACAAATATTCATTGTTAACAGATATCTGGTTATACATGTCAGTGCTAACACAGACTTGGTCACATATAGTCAGAATAAAGACAAACTTGATCACAACCAATCATAGTTAACACAGACTTGGTCACCAATCACAATTAGTATAGATTTGATCACAGACAATCACAATGAAGACAAAAAATTGTTCACAAACTTAAAATGTAAACATTTTTTGTCGCAAGCATTCATTGTTACCAGGTGTCTGGTTACACATGTCACTATTAACACAGATTTGATCACATACAATCACATAACTTATTTCTCGTCTAAATCACAAAATATATAGGTTACAACTTATTTTACGGTCTCAAATTATCAAGTTAATTAGTTACGGCTTATTTTTCTATCACTGACCACAAATTTAATCCCAACATTATACATTTCTAGGTCACAATTTATTCATTTTATTGGTCATAATTATACAAGAGTTGGTTACAACAGCTTTTTATCCTACCAATTCCGTCCCACCACTTCTCCTAACACCGACAACATCCACCAAAAACACCAACCAATTCACCTCTCCACCACCACCACAACACCATCTTCGCCTCAAAACGAACCACACATGGCCTCCATCAGTGGAGTTGTGTTTGGGAGGTGATTCTACAAATGGTGGGTGGTGAAAAGTGATGCCTAGTGGTGGCGTCTGGCCTTCATGTTGTAGTGGTGGGTGAGTTTTTAAGAGTCACCGAGATAATAACGGTGAGAATAAGTGAAATTAAAGGAGAAATTGAAATTATCATTATTTAATTTTTGTTAATATAAAATTATTCATATATTTAATATTATTAAAATATTAATTAACACTTGATTTATGAAAAGAAAAGTTTAAGATTTGATATTTGAAAAGTATAGTTAAAATTCAAGGATTTGCTTAATTTTCTCATTCATAAATAAGGTGTTTGTCAAATATAATTTCATTTTTAACAAACTTCTTTCAACTTTTCACAAATCAGGTGATAATTCTAATTTTTTAAATTAAATATATTTTTAATTAAATATATTAAAATCACATGGTCACAATTATATATTTACATGTCACAAATTATGGGTCACATATTTTACCGATCACATATTTCATCAATCACATATTTTATCGGTCACATATTACCTATTTGTCACATATTTTATCGGTTGCATATTACTTATTGATAATGAATTATCTATTTTATCGTTCACATATTACTTATTGGTCACAAATTAGTCAATTTATTGGTCACAATCATCCAAATTGGTCATAAACCACTTCACAACCGCACCCTACCCTAACCCCCTCCACCACCACCATCGCCGCCACAACCACCGCCTCCATCACGCCCCACCCTAACCCCAATCCACTACAACCACCGCTGCCAGTACACCACACCTCAAATCACCGCCACACCATCACCCCATGCGCCATCGCCTACAGAATCATTACCGATCTGAAAATGTTACCACCACCACCACCACCATGCAACACAACTGTCATTCACCATTAACCACGCACTACCATGAAATAAACACAAATCCTATAGCTACCTCAGCATGGCACCACCACCATCAACACCAATGCGGCGTCTCCACTACCACCACGTCACACCTCTCTATACACGTAGATCTGGATCTGACTGCGACAAGAGTTGTAGTAGCTACAGATCGGCACTGTGCGATGTGTATAGGTACAGGGACTCCATCTCTATACACATCACTGCTACACAACACTGCCTTGCACACATGCCTGTTATACAGCGCTGATCAGAGTTTCCTACAGCGGTGCTACGCCATCGTCGCTATGTGCAACAGCGCTGCCTGCAAGCGACTCTATGCACGGTGGCAGGGCCGTGAGACTGTGCTACTCTTCTATCGATGAAGCTCTCTTGGCGGCGCGATGGTCTTCCGTTGATAGTGGAGAGAGGGGGGAGATAAATGATAGGGAAAAGAGAAGGATTAAGGTTTGAATTTGAAATTGTGGTGGGTGGATAGTATATGGGTTAGGTATAAAATTAATTTAATTTTATAATTATTATAAATTTAGTTTTTCACCTGATTTTTGAAAAAAAAAAATATTCTATACCTTATGTTTGAATTTGAAAGTTTAATGGTAGTCTTTTGTGTAATTTTTCCTTTTTTTTTTGGTGGAGGCAAATTACCATATGTAATGCAAACAATTGGACATGGACTAATGTATTATAAAGAAATGCTCTAGTGGATCTGGGCCGGCCGAGGCTGACATGGGCTATTGCCCGTTGCAGCGCTGGCCCAAATCCGCCACTACACAAAGTAGAACAAAACAAACTAAAACCATCCACCTTCGTCTAACCAAAAAAAATTACTCACTTCCAATTGTAAAATCAAAAGTTAGAATCATTAATTTTGATTTTTACTAACCTTCAGTCGTGCAGCGCCAAAGCTGTTGTATTGAATTTTGATTCAAATTCGATAAAATTAATTGGAGATGGATTTAGGGTCTCAATCTGATAATTCAATTAAGATCTGAATCCGATAGTTTGTTAACTAAATAGATCAAATATGTATATAAGTCAATCCGATTTGTTATAAATAGCTGAGTGGATTAAGTATTTTTATGGAATGTTATATGACATTAAAATAAATAAATGAGAAAATGAAGAGATTTAGAATAAGAATTTTATCAAATTCAAAACATAAAAAAAATAAGAAAGTCAATTTACATGTACAGAGTGTTCTAGAAAGTGAAATAAATGGCGATGTGTGAAGGTTTCGGGCTAGGGGAGTCTGGACAAAATCTAGGTGTAAAAAACGTAAAAAAGTATTTTCTAATTTTAATATTATTTTAAATCTTTAATCAATTTAAAAATTATTTAATAATACATACAAATTATAGTACCAAAATGCAGTTTTAAGAGTTTAACAAAATAAATATATTTGATGATATAATATAATAGTGCTAATTGAAATATTTGGAGAGTTTTAAATTTTTATTAATTAGCAAAAGATAGGAAAAATGATTAATTTAATAAAATACAAATAACTATTACTATATATTACAATAAACTACAATCAAACCAAATGTACAATACACTACAGCCAAATCAAATGGATTATTATCTCATATCAAAAGTCTATAACAAAATACTTGGAAATGTCCTCTATAAATGAGTCAATAAATGGGTAAGCAATTTTTTCTGTCTTTCAATTCAATTGGCTAAAAGTTAAAAAAAGTTGAAAAATTTATAATTATTAAACCCATTTAAGAATTGAAAAAATTGGGGAAAAAATAAAAATAAAAATAAAATGTTAATTTTAGCATTGATTTATTTTGGGTAATTAGTACATAACATTCTTACCTTTCAATATTATTGTGGAAAATGTTTTTATCTTTCAATTTTTGGTATTTTCCCCTTTCATTGTGCAAAAATGTCATTTTCATCCATTTTTTAATCAAAAGCTGTGAAATAATGAACATATCCTTCTATTTAAATAAAAGAAAAAAAAAACTAATTGTAACCATAGTCTCATTTTTAAAAAAAAGTGCAAACGAGTCCCAAATAAATTATTAAAAGGATAATTAGCACATAATGTCCATAATTTTCATTGTTATTGTGAAAAAGACAAAAAAATTAAAACAAATAAACAAATAATGAAAGAGACATTTTTAACAATATTAGTCCTCTACATAGTCGAGGGAAAGATTTGTTGGGTTATTTCCTCATATGAGGAGAAAAGCCCATTTTTGGAGTTTTATATTATAGCCTAAAGTCCATTAGGTTGTTATCCCTATTGACGAATATAAATACAAGAATATTGGAGAAAATAGGAGTCCAACCCGATTTTTGGAAAGAAAGGAAAAATAAATTTTTTTTTCCTCTGCTCCCAGATTTCATCAAAGCTCTGATCCCGAGTTGTCCATGGTTCAATAGAGCTGAAATTTGGAAGAGAGGTTCATAGGATATAGAACTAAAATCTGAATGGTGGAGATCGGATTTTGAATTCGAGATTGGTTAATGTACGTGAACAATAACTAGATTTGTTGGTATATTTTTTCCTATTTCATATTGTTTTGCCAGGATATTTATTATCTTGAAGAAATATACATTGTAGTCTCTAGTTGTGATTAAAGATGACTTTGTGTACCCATTATTTGATTGATAGTGGAGGTTTTGACTTGACTGGGTCATATGGTTTTTATTCCTCACATCGGGGAAGTTTTTTCACTTAAAATAATTGCTTGTATTCTTGTGATTTGGTGTGATTGATTGATTTTTTTAGAATATTTTTAACATATAAAATTGTCAAGAAAGACACTTCACTTATTTTCTCTTGTGAGAAGAATTATTCCGCTGTGCGTTTATTTGTTTACATCTTTCCCTACACAAATCTCACGAAATATCCCTACATCAAGAAACATTGAACATTATAACCGATTTGATATCTTTGGATTAGGTGAAATTTTTAATGATAAATGGAGAAGGAAATGCATGATCATGCAACATAAGATGAAGGGGGGTGGAGATGAGTGATAAATCAAGAAATGATGAAAATTTGGAAGTAGAAAAGTTCGCAAAATTTGTTATTTTGGTAATGATAAAACTTCACCTGGTAACTCAGAACTGATTTCACTTGGTATGATTGCAAAGAAGAATTGTGGTTTTCACATAGACATTGTGCAGAGATTTGGTTTGGCCAAAGAGATAACATGTACAATTCATGATATATGATATTTATACAATTCAAGTGCACAGTATACAACATTATATAACAATAGATTAGATAATCTATTTAGTCAAATTTTCAAATTGAACTGTCAATTTGACATGTTTAAGGAGTGTCTCTTTGGTCCACTGCTACCTCATATTCCTATATCCTCGTAGGATATCTTGGACAAAGGTAAATAGTGATAGATCTCTTACCCTAATAACCAAATCAAACTCAACAGTATAGAGTTTAATAACAGTAGAAATGTAAAGAGGGTAAGAGAGATTATACCAAAGTTTGAAAACTTAAGTTTCGGAGTGAAGGCAACAATGGAAAAATACCAGAATCGAACCAAAAATCCAAGATTATGCAAATGAACTCAACGAATCACAATGACTCAGCAGAATTCAAGAGTGAGTCAAGAAATCTATAGGAATCAAAGTGAGTCAACTCAACTCACCAGTACCCAGAACGAGTTTTATGAACCACCATAACACAGTAGTCAATAATAGAATCGTCAGAATTTAGTGGAAACATATTTTTCAGATCAAAAGCGAGTCAAGGTATTTTTCAGAGAAAAATCAATAAACCTCAAGAGAAAGATTAAATCTTAGAGATCTAACTAGACACAAAATCTTAAAGAGATCCAACCGAAGGTAGATCGCATGGGATCCAATCAATATTTGAGAAATTTCAGTAGCAATTGAAATATTTAACCCATATCTTATTATTTTTCATTATTAATTGGATTTAGTTTTTGTAGTTGTAAAACAGTTGTTAGTTTGAGGACCTATAACGTAATTTCTAATTTGATACAGAGTGCCAAGTATTGTACAACATTCGTTACAAAAATCTTATCAAGGTAATTACCAGTTGTTCTAACCTTGATTTTAAAGCCTTGGTATTGGAATACAAGCCGAATGGAAACCTAACTAAATGGCTGAACTCGAGCAACTATTTCCTGAATATAGTTCGAAGATTAGAAATAATAATGAAGGGTGTGGAAAGTGCACTGGAGTATCTACATCAGGGTATCCCTCTCCAATTTTCCATTGTGATTTGAAGCCCAGCAGTGTGCTTTTAAATGAAGATATGGTTGCCCATGTTGCAGACTTTGGCATTGCCAAGCTTTTGACAAAAGATCAGAGAATCTCCATGACCAAGACTTTGGTCACCATTGGATATATGGCTCCAGATAAATGGTTATGTCAGATATTTATATGTAGAGAAGTAATATACATATAATTATTCATAAATTTTATTCTAATTGTATATTTATATGGCACTAATCATTTCACATGTTAATTCGAGCATATAAGCCAATTTGTAGAGTATGGATCGACATGGATAATATCGCCTATAGTGGATGTTTATAGTTACAAGATTATGCTGATGGAAACATTTACCAAAAAGAAGCCAATAGATGATATGTTTCTTGAAGAGTTCACAACGAGGACATGGTTGTTTGAATCATTCTCAGATGCAATAATGTACATAGAAATGAGTTACTTTAGATCAATCATGGAATTAGCACTAGAATGTACAATTGAATTGTTCGAGGAGAGACTATTGGGAAAACTAATTGTTACCGTCATAATGATCATTCATGTTAGATCATCAAGAATTCATGAACCAAAGCAAAAGTGTACCTAAATCAGACATGGTTAATACAACGAATGAATCCTATGATTTTAGTCTTCCAGAACAACACGTTGTTCCTATATTTCTCTCTGATATGGGAGTTAGAACAAAATAAACAATCACATATGATCTTGGACCATAACCGTATATACATACTATCGGCCTGTTAATCTAATTCGGCCTATCATGAAATTAAAAGCGTACCCGATCTCTATACATAAAGGCCCACTTTAGTTAGATGCTTCAGAACCCAAAATATCGAAACCTTATAAGATTACTTTAAGCGGGCTTAACCAAAATTGATAGCTTTCATCGTGAAATTATGAACATATCTGGTCTCTACACATAAGACAAACACTTTAATTGGATGTTTCAAAACCCAAAATATCGAAACTTTATTAGATCACTTTAAACGGGCTTAACCAAAATTGATAGCTTTTAATTTAATACACAATAATTCACATATAAGCCCACATGATCGATTAAAAAAATCCTTACAATCTCTCACTTGGTCTATATGTGTTACCTTATAATTGTACATTAAACATAATCTTATGAGTACTTAAAATTTTGCTATCATTACCGAATACATCTCCAAATAATTCGGTCCATCAATCATATCAATATAGGTTCAAAGCGGCTTTCGCTACTTTTATCGTAACTAAACTCATCAATGGTCACGAATATCAACATAACTGAATGACATGGATCAAGCATGGACATGTGGAATAGAAATTACATGTGATGTGATAACATGGCTATTTCCAACTGGTCCACCTTAATAACTTAATGGGATCATTTTCAAACAAGTTCGAAGATAATAAACCAAAAACTTTATAATCGAAAATAACTTTAACCATAAACCATATCCAAAATGATAGTACATGTGTCTAATATGAAAAGCACAAAAATACAAACTTCCTCTAAAACTAGATATCATCAAGAGACATTACACCCATATGAACAGTGTGCTCATGAAAGACATTGGGTATCAATCCCTTAGTAAGTGGATCCGCAACCATAAAGTTTGTCCCGTTATGCTCTATTAACACCTATCCACTCTAAACTCTATCTTTAACAGCTAGGAACTTGCTATCTATATGTTCTGACTTCGTTTAGCTCCTGTTGTTATTGGAATACAGTACTGCTAATTTATTGTCACAAAATAACTTGAGTGATCTATGTCCATGATACGCAGCCCATTGATAAAATTTAGCAGCCATATTCCATGGTTTGATGCATCATAATACGTAATAAACTTCACTGTAATGGTGGAAGTAGCTATGAGTGTCTACTTAGCACTCTTCTAGGACATAACACCTCTAGCAATCAGGTAGATAATAGCCTAAATCAGATCTCCTACTATCTTGGCATCCCCAAAATCGGAATCAGAATAGCCGATGATCTCCAACTGATCTGATCTCCTGTATGTGAGCATGTAGTATTTTGTTCTCTATAAATACCGCACGACCCATTTGGCTACTTTCCAATTATCCATTCCCAGGTTACTCAAATATCTCTATAGTATCCCAACAATGTACGATATATCCAGACATGTACAAACTTGAGCAACCATCATAATCCCTACAGCTGAAGAATAATGAATCTTCTG
>CAIGRF010384958.1:42895-57923 GCA_903798235.1 Fraxinus ornus | reverse complement strand
TTAATAGTTTTCATTCTTAGGTCGAGCCATGCATTGACAACTCGTTGGAGATTAAGGAGATAGAATCAACTTGCCTCTAGTGATAGAATAATGTCCCGAGTATGTATTTAAAATTATTTACTTATGATGTATATGTAAACTTTGATTTTTATCCCATAGTCAATTAACAATATAATTGTGCTTTCCATGTAGGAGTTTGAAATCATTTCTCGATAAATTCCACCACAGTCTGGAGAAGGCATTGATGATTTTTCGACAAATTGTGCAAGTATTGGCCCACATTCATGAAAAGAACATTATCGTCAAATTTTTTTTGGATGAAGATGAAAGTATGAGATTTTGGATTAGGTAAATTTTAGCTTAAATGAGTTTTATGCGGTGTAATAGTTCATTTTAATTTATTGGATATTACATTTTATTATTTTGGTGTAGCAAAAGAGTTGGATGACAATGGTCATGCTTTAGTGTCAACTAGCGATGGAACAAATAGAGCTCCAGAGTATGCTTACGGGGAGGTTGATGCTAAAACAGACATTTACAGCCTTGGCATGATACTTGCGGAGCTATTATACTCGTTTGAATCAGGATTCGAAAGTACTAAGGTTTTTGGGGACTTGAAAACTGGAGTGTTTCTGGATGGTTGGGAAGACAAAGATATAGCAGTTATTGGCTCTCTCAAGTCAACCTGCTAATAACTGCTACATGCTCGTCTTCCCCACCATCTAGAAACACTCCAGTTTTCAAATCCCCAAAAATCTTTAGTACTTTCGAATCCTGATTCAAACGAGTATAATAGCTCCGCAAGTATCATGCCAAGGCTGTAAATGTCTGTTTTAGCATCAACCTCCCCGTAAGCATACTCTGGAGCTCTATTTGTTCCATCGCTAGTTGACACTAAAGCATGACCATTGTCATCCAACTCTTTTGCTACACCAAAATAATAAAATGTAATATCCAATAAATTAAAATGAACTATTACACCGCATAAAACTCATTTAAGCTAAAATTTACCTAATCCAAAATCTCATACTTTCATCTTCATCCAAAAAAAATTTGACGATAATGTTCTTTTCATGAATGTGGGCCAATACTTGCACAATTTGTCGAAAAATCATCAATGCCTTCTCCAGACTGTGGTGGAATTTATCGAGAAATGATTTCAAACTCCTACATGGAAAGCACAATTATATTGTTAATTGACTATGGGATAAAAATCAAAGTTTACATATACATCATAAGTAAATAATTTTAAATACATACTCGGGACATTATTCTATCACTAGAGGCAAGTTGATTCTATCTCCTTAATCTCCAACGAGTTGTCAATGCATGGCTCGACCTAAGAATGAAAACTATTAAAATATTTTTCAAGTTGGAACATTTACATATGTATAATTATAGCACAAACTTGGTAATAACACACATTGTTCAGATGACTCATTGATGAAATTGTTTTCACCTAACTAAAAAATGGCCATAAAGAAATTAGTATTGTTGAAAAAGCTGAGTACATTGTATGAACAAGATATTAGCAATTAAATGAAACTACTCTATTTACAATATTAATATTAGAAAAATATTGTAAAAATCTCATTCCACCACTATTTTTTGAAGTAAAAAATAGTTCTTTTGAAATGTAAATTACATCGATTTTGAATGTTTTTTTATTATTCGTGTCACTGATGTGCGGCAGCTCCTTAGTCTTTTGAGGTTTGATATTTTCTACTTCTCAATTTATTTATTTTTCACTTGTCGTGATTCAAAATTTCTGCCTTCTGGTTTTATTAGCTAATGATTTTTGTTCATTTCTCAAAGTAAGATTACAAGATAGTAATTTTAAGAACAGGATATATAGCTCATATTTTTTGGTGGTTAAAGCATTCAAGAACTTTCCCTACATCTAACGATATAAAAGCCATGTTTTGATAAAATATTAATAACTGATTACGCAACCAAATGCTAAATGAGCATTAACTAAGAACACTCTATGACATGGTTAAAAAAATTCTCAGTCAAATTCAATAAGATTCCAAAATGAAGTGACAATTAGATTCACTAAGCAGTAACTAATATAAATAGCATTGACAACTTGCATACAATTGCATTAAGCTATTTATGTTCGCATATTCATAAATAAACTGAAGCATACAGATAAGTTGTTGTTACATAACTTGATGTATAGCAGTATAGGCCGGTTAGCATTTGAAATTAACATAATATGATGTAATTTGGGGGGTTTGAAGGAAATGCACTCGCTGGAAAAAAAATGTGTGAACGGTGGTCAGTCTACTTGGTTATTGTTGTGGATGATAGTCTCCGAGATATTGATTCCTTTAGTTTCATTAGTTTGGCTACACGCAAGAAAATGGTGTATAATATGATGGTTATTCCTATACAATTCATTAAACTTCCATCTCATACAACTACAAGTGAATTGAACTCCCATTCTCTAATATTAATTGGCATAGTGATATTGCAATGCATTTAATAGTATAGAACAAAAAGGTAAGCAAAGGTCTATGGTGATATTCAAGACTCAAAAATGAAGCTATAGGTTTTGTTCCAAAGTGTAAACTTCTTTATCCAGCTAACCAGAGAATTTAAATATTCTTACATCAATTGCAGATTTTATTTCGAAGTGAACATTAAACAATGATTGAACTTCTCTTTTCCTCGTTTGCGCACTGCTCTCCTATTTTATTAGATGAACAAGATAAATAGCCTTGATTGCACCAAGTTTGCTTACTTTTCTAGCTTACACAAGAAGAGTGTAGGATCTCTGTATTTTCTATGGAAACAAAAAATGACATGGAGGAAAAAGGTTGAATTTGATCGCAAAACCGTTTGGGGTGTTCATGGTACAAATTGGTTTTAAAGTGGTATTTGAGTATTTTTTTCTCAATTGTTTTCAAGTGTGTGCGTCCTCCCATTCTGCGAACTCGCACTCTATTTGGTAGCATAGAACACTGAAACAATTTGATTTAAATTTCCGTTTCTTTCATTTAGTACTATTCAGGGACTTGTATACAGACTTGTTGGGTGCACAATGAAAATCCCATTGCGTTCTGATGCCATTACATATTGACTTGTTTATGTTTGAATGAAAGAATTTGTTAGGATCCTCTCTACTGACGTTGTACTCCAGTGATGACTGCCTGTAGAGCTGAGAATCACAGACTGAGTGATGGACAGAATGTAATTTGTGTTATATGAATGGCAGAGAGGAGTATTAGGTGGTAGAACTATTGAAAGATTTTTATGTATTAAAATGTACAGAAATTGAACTTTCAGGCTATTCGAGAGGCCTGATCTCTCCGCTATTTTCTCGATATCTCACTGTCTGAATCCATATCCCAGCCTTCCCTTATTACATTTATAGACAATCTACTAGTTTCCTATTACCGTTTTGCTAACTAACCATGGAACGCACAAGAATAGTTGATGACTTGGCTGCAATTTGATTGGATAGCTATCAAAATTTTATCCTGAAGGCTTAACACGTAGTCGAGAAAGTTAAATGAGGAGAATTTGTAAACCCTTTTGTCGATGGTCATGCTTTAAAATGCGATTAGACCAGATTGATAGCTAGAATCAGCCCTTAAAACAATAATGATCTGTCGTTTTATCTTGGATTCTTGAGCAAGTACTCTAGAAAAGTGTTCATTAGAAGGTTCTTAGAACATGGGCAAAAATTGAAAATAAGGTTTTGTCTTTCGCAAAAAACTTCTGTTGTGAAACAGAGTATGGCTCAACTATTTTCCAACAGCAATAAAGAGAAAAAGAAAGAGCTATGTTACTTAAAAACTAATAAGTGCACGCTCAACAAATTACTCCGTGATGCTATAGGCAAAATTAGAACACGGACAATTCTGTACTCATTCATGCAGAGAATTCCACCAGCTCTGCATTCTGGACACCCCTCATTTGGGCTCTTTTATAAACTGAATTTTATTTAAATTTAAACTTCGTACTTTTTTATTAGCTTTTACATTACCTTGAGATTAGCTACCATTATTCTCATGAATCTCCAAGCAAGAAAGGATGGAGCATGCTAACTAGTGGAAAGGACCGGAGATTGTTTTCTTGCAACTTATTCTATTACCATCACTTTTTCTTTGGGAAAAGAAGTTCGCAACTCGTTGGCCTTCTACCTACACGGGACAGTTCTTTGTTTAACGTGCAAGGAGTTAAAATGAGGCAATACAAACTATCAATTGTAAAGTAGTGTGACTTCAAGATATGTGAAACCAGCAACCTAATATGCTGATATGGTCAAGAAAACCAGGAGCAATGGTTTGGATTGAGCTAAAACTCGCAGATAATTCAATTGATGGATAAACAAGAATTGGATTGAGCTAAAACTCGCAGATAATTTGTTCAAAATTCCCATGAGTTGGGAGTTTTAAACCGCTGGTATGTTGAAGGTTATGTTGGGAGTCATCGCTCTTTATAAGGTGGACCTTGGAAGCATTCCTTTTGAGCTAGATGACTATTTTTCAAAGTTGACCTGGTGAGGCCCAGCATAGACCGGTGCACAAGTATGAGCATTGTCCTTTCTAAAGATATCACAGAATTGCAGTGTGGCTGAATCCTAAATGAACTAAGGATTGAGATTTACAAAGACCAATGGTCTTTGCTAGTTTTCTGATAATTTCAAAAGGAGTCAAATTGCTTGCGAGATTCCATTAGGTTTATAAGCATCTTTTAGATGTCGTTTAATTGAATCTTAGGCTTATGGCACTCTTCACCCAGCCAAACACTAAATCTATGATTAGATGCACGACGGCCGGCGGAAGAGGGTAGAAATGAAAATGTAGCGGCGTTCGTGATTGTGATGTTTTCTAGGGGTTTTTCGAGTATACTGGTGGAGGTAGATGCGCGAGGTGTGTTGACGGCGTTTCGGGGAGTCTGCGACGGCGGTTAAGTTTTTGGTTGTGGTTGCAGTTTGGCGATGTGGGCTTCAAAGTGGGCTTTATGCCCTATTTAAATGTAAAATAACCCTCTTCTTGCTTTCTCTTCTTAATTCGTCCATTCCTGAAACGGTGGCGGTATCTACCGGATTTCTCGAGAGTGGCCCAGAAAAGGGACTGTAAAATATGGAAACCCTAGAAAGTCATGGTCATCCAGTAAAGCCGATCGAATTTAAGCAATCCGGATCTGATAAAATCATCAAGGCGCAATCAAAGTTATTTATTTATTTTTGTGCTTGGATCTGTGTTCCAGTTGATTATATTTAAGTTATTACATTTCCTGTTTTCTGAATTCACTAAACTATGGAATTAGACTGTCCATTACAACCAATTATCCGTATCTTTAGCAGCAGCAAATGGAGGGATGGTAATAAGGGAATCTTTTTGGTTTTATTCGAGGATATTTTGATGGAAATACTGAGTAGGGTGCCAGATAAGCCCCTGGTCAGATTTAAGTGCCTGTCCAAAGCCTGATACTTTTTGATTTCTCAAATTTGTATTCCGATTATATCGTCCCCACCCACTGCGCGTCCAAGGCCTGTATGGCTGTATTTGCAGCTCATTAAGAAGGAATTTCAATTCGTCACCAGAACACGACAACACCCTTTATTATATTATTTTTGGGTTATTGCTTGCCGAAATATTATTCAAGAGAGAGAAACTTTGGTCATTATGTATCACTAAATGAAGAATGTGAAAGTAGTGGCAATGGCAATGGCAATGGCAAATGCAAAGGGCAGCTCTTTGGGTTGGGGGAATGCCTTGGCTCTTATGGTTAACCGTTTATGCCTCAACCAGATGACCTTCTTGACTGCTGTAATGGCTTGCTTTTATTTGTTGATACTGCTACTTCTGATTACTATGTCTCTAATCCATTGACCAAACAGTATGTGTTGATTCTTCGACCTGTTGGAGTCATCAAGAATATTTTAATGCTGCACTTGCGTTTGATCCATCTAAATCAACTTGTTACAGAGTTGTCTAGTTTGAAAGGATTATAAAGGAGAGGAGCCTAGTTTTACACATTTACTCTTCGGGCAACAGGAGTTGGTTTAGACACACAGTACAGTAGGACCCATGTGTGAAAGTAGACGCCTATGGTTCCGGCCTTCAACATATTTCAATGGAGCATTGTTTCAGTTATCTCTGTCTTGGCACCGTATACAGATTGATCTTGAGGAATTCAGTGTTTGTGCAATGGAGCTCCCTTTGACATTTGGCCAGTCCAAAGGTTTGATAGGTTGCCTTGGAGTACTGAAGGAACAACTATGCTATGCTAATGAAGACGGCAACATGATGTACATTTGATCATTCGAGAAGATTGTGATAACTTCGGCAGATGGGTTGTGAGGCATAACATCAATATTTATGATTTGACTCGTGCTCTGGTGCTGTGTAGAGAATGTGCTCTTCCTGATTCTAAATGGGTTGGACCTATTGCTTTCTATCTGAGCTCTAACATTGTCTTGAGCCCCATTAAAAGGTTAATAATGCATTTTGGAATAGTTGATTGATAGAAAATGTGTTGTTAAAAAATAAGGAAAAATTTTAGGTTTATGTGTAATATTATTTTATTAAAGAATGAGTTGTTGAAACTGAGAAAAATATGTATTTTGGAAAAAATCAGAATCAAATAAGGGCATAATTTAGAAAATAACATGCTAGAAGAGCTTATCAAATTAAAGAAAGATCTCATTCTTCCTGGATGTTACTATCATGCATTTAATTATGTTCGATATCTTGCCCCATTCAATAAAGAAGGCAACATTTGTGCCATGCCCATGTAATTAGCCTTGCATTCTCCAAAATTTTAATTAATTTGTCTGTTTTTTTATTTTTTACATTATGGCATGTATTTTCTAACATCTTGTTAGACATGTTTTGCATTTTTAAATATATTTTTGAGCAACATAAAACTTATTTTACAGATCAAATTTTAATGCAGAAGCAAAGTATAGTAGTTTAACTTGCCTTAGTAGGATTTTGAAAATTGCGTTATGCAGTTCACTAGTAAAACATGCTTGTGTGATGGCCCTCCCTCAGTTATTAATGGTACATATTTTGAAAAATACAGTTTTGCAGTAGTTTACATAAATTGTAGGTGATGCTTGTAGGAACTCTTGAATTCAATAGAATTGTTGTTTACTTGTAATGTGTAGTTTTCTCAATATTTAGTCGAAGTGATAGTTTTGCTTGATAAAATTTGGACAACTATCCCTTATTACGGACTGTACTGGTCCATGTCAACACCTTTGAATTTGGCTTTCAAAATACACGGTGCACTCGCACGGGTGCCACCATCTGACCTGACTCGGTTGCTACTTGTTGGAGGGTTTTGAGAGCATAGAATCGCGAAACCCTTCTTGCCGTCCTAGAGCCACAGAAAGGACAGTTCAGTGGACCTTAACAATAAAAATGAGAGAGCTTTTTAACAAGATTGGCTATTTTATTCAATTGTCTTTTAAGTTTCCATCTAGGAGTTGGAACTTGATCAATGATCCCTATGGTTAATTTTTATTAGATTGCGCAACGACTACCAACAATCTAGTGCTTTTCCAAATCCAAAAAAAAAGGACGAAAAGTGATATATTATATTAATCTCTCTATGATGCTCGAAATCTATATAAAATAAAAAATAAAAAAGGTTATGTTTTCCACTAATTGCCATGTGAACCAATTTCTATGCGGATTAGTGTCAATTGAGACCACAAACTATCATGGTTGGGATGAAGAAGCCCCAATTGGTTGGTTTCAGAATAAATAACAATGGATGCATAATGTTTTCAATAAAGAGAATAATACTATCTAGCCTCAATTAATAATTATAATCAGCGAGGTTGAATAGCATTTCTCCTAGTCGGCTAGTGCTCTCAGTTTTAAGCCTTTTCTATTTTTGCATTTACTTAAGATGAAGAATTTGGCGTGAAATTGGACTTGTTTTTCCTTTCAGAAGATTTTGGCCTAGTTTGATTATGCCAAGGTCTCAACTTTAAATTGGGCAGCAAACTTGCATGAAGCTATAGAGAGATCAATACCAAGCCAGAGAGGGAGAGAATATTGATTGTGCATGAATATGATCTAATATAAAATCAGAAATCGAAATGATACTCGAGTAACAGGGTGAACTTTGCTTTTCTTTGTAAGTTCATCAAATGAAAAGTCCAATTTTTGAAGCTCAAACTGTTCCAACATGGAATACTAAAGAAGATCAGCATCCCTTTAGCTTAATCTCCGTCCTTAGTCCAACCATACCACGCCATATAATTTTCACATGCACGTGGAGCACGGGCATGGTTTTCTCAAAAATCTTCTCGCATATCTCCCACCTTCCTCTTGGCTTGAGAAGCCAGACGAGCATCTCTCTCCCGCTCAAACTCTCGGTAGTCTGAACGCTGCAAGAAAGAGACTTTATCTAGATATTGATTTGAACTTTTCTTGTAAGCATCCAGTTCTTCTTCCAGGCCTTTGTTTTCGTCCTTGAACTCGCCCCAATCCTTTTTTGTCTTGTCAAGTACACTCAGTTTTTGTTTCTTTTTTATTTGTTCAAGAACAGCATCAACAGCAGAAACCGAACCGGCTGTTCCTTTACCTTTATCAGATGCCTCTTTTGAGGTAGCATCAACAAATTTTCTCACTTCGACTTCCTCACCAGCAAAGTCCCGAACTTCAGAAATCTGCCCAAGTACAAATATTGAATTATTAATGCTAACTGTATATTCCGTCGTAATCAAGAAGCTGTCCCACAAAAATGTGTCGAGTATCAGAGCTTCTAAAATTGGAAAACCAGCTGCTACAGTCATTTTATAATTTGTCCAAACGAGTTATATTATTCTACTGAAAAATGCTTTATTCATAACCAAATCTACTCCAAATAGATGCCATAAACTCGTATAAGACCAAAACAAAAACTAGCGCCAAGAAAATTCGTTTGACACAAATTGAATTGCTACTCTAGAAGGAAAACTATTAGAGTGAAAATGATCTGCTAAGAATTAGCTGCAGAGCAATAAAGTTCACCTCAACTTTCCCCCTGCCCAGAGCAGCTAAAGCAGCAGCATCCTTAACTGCGGAAAGAGCAGCTGCAGCAAGTTTCTTTGTCTCGTCACTGGCACCATTCTGAGTGATGCTAGGACACTTCGCCGAAACATCTTGACCACGTGATGACATCTTTTTTGGTGCCAATCCCAAAGATGTCATCCAGCTCTGAAACAAAAGCATGTTAACATTCAGTATAAGCTCAACAGAGAGAGTCTATTTCAAATATATTGAAATGGAGCGGCTGCTCACATGAGATGACGTCTTTTGGGAAGTCCTTTGAGAAGTTTTATTTGCAGTCGAGCTGCGCTTTTCTAATATGGATTTAAGAAATTTCGTGGAAACTCCTTTGTTCATCTGTTGCCACACAGCATTCACCCGAGCTTTTCTTTCTGACATCACAAAAATGCACATAAATTCAGTGTGGTAGTGTTCAATACTTGGACATTAAAAATAGATAGTAAGCTTTACAACAGATACTTCCAAACAGAAGCAAGAAGCATACTGGAGGAAAACACAAAGCAATAACTAAGGAACCTCCAAGCTTCCTACCAGTTTCTTCACGCTCGGCCTGTGAGGTGGCAGCTTGGGGAGCTTCTTGTTGGGATTTGGCACTCAGCTCATCCATCTTTCTAAACTACCTGAAACAAAATCTAGAGCATTTAGCAGAGAAAGACAATGAAAGAACATAAACATGCATAATCTCACTTTTATCAGTGCCTTGCAGTGAAGTCTTTTTAAATACTCAAGTAGAAATACAGCTGCAGCACTTCATGCTAAAGTTACTACTCAGAAAAAAGACACTAAGGGAAAGACAAGAACGTCTTGAAACTAAAAGCGTGATAACATAAATACACTATATGTCTAGTGTCCTTCGATAAACTATTTACATCCCAAGGAAATGACAAACACTGCAAGGGACAGCAGATGGGACCTTAAAATAAAAAGTCAATGGCAGAAGCATGATCGGGTATAAAGACATCTAATGTGGATACTACAAAATAGGATATAAACTCGAAAAATTTCCAGTTTAAAGATCCCTCCCCAAATTCAGTTTGTGTTCTTATCCAAATTGAGGAAATAACAAGCAAATGTTTTAGCCAGAAACCCTCCAAATATGTCAGCAGTGATGGAAGTTGAGTCCTGGTTAAATACAAGTGATGTTGAAGTAGCTGATGACTCTTGTACTTTATTTTTTATTGTGAACACCATATCATTCAAAAAGGGAATCGACTAGGAGAAATTTATTATACCACTAGAGCATGATAACATATATCCTCTGCATTGGTTATCTTTCCTGCCACCCAGTTTGTACAGACACTAACACGTGCGTAAAACTAAACCCTTCAGTGCTAGCCTATGCCTATGAACCATTAACCTATGGCACTCGCACTTTTCATCAATGACACAAGACAAGCAAGCATATCCCAAAATGAAATTTTCAAAACCTCTTATAAAGTAACCGTTATTTGATGTATAAGCATTTCCCTCAAGTATCCTATTTATTGTCTGAATTAAGACTGGAACTCACATATTATGTCTAAATATTGATCCCTAGCAATAAGAGCGCATTCAGAATGGTGATTACATGTAAAAAGAAAAAGATAATCTACCAAATAACAGAGCATTGAAAGCTGCGTAAAGAATAGCACCTGCAATTCATCCCACAAATTTCTGAAGTCTGGAGGACTAATACTAAATCAGGCCAGTAAATAATTTCCTAAATTTTCAACTAGCATCCCATGTCATTACCGCCACGTACAATGAGCCTCTCAATGTATAGCGAGTCCCGGAATTATTTTTGTGATATACGCAACAGAAACAATTAAAAGAACATTGAGGTGAGAACCATCTTGTGTCTGTTTAAGTGGACCGAACATTATTATTCACATTATACCTGCAACCTCATAAAGTATAGAAATAACATCCAGTATGTAGTCATTAATCTCTATATGCAAAGTTTTAAAGAGAATGATTAGAATTGCTATAGTTGGGCATCCAAAACTCCATAAAACTGTTTTAAGGAACACGGTTGTGAAGGAGATTTAAAAATGTGCACAGTAGTTAGTGTGCATATAATAATAATAAATATGTGTGTACCCCGTAGAAGGAACGTTTTAGTTCTGGGTCATGTTCTTTAATTTCAAAGGGGCTATCATATACCTTTGTTATGATATGTAGAACGAAAGTTCTAGTTCCTGTTCATGTTCTTTAGCTCAAAGATCATATTGTTATATGGGCTATTTCATTTCCATACATGGAAAGTCTAAATAATCATGCAGAAATTGCAATAGAACAGAAATGAGTCACGTAAGCGACGATTTTTCAATTTTATGCTCAGTAATCTAGTGTGCGTGTTGATTAGGTGTCATAAACACGAGAAATAATCCAACAACGCCTTGGAAATCAATTTTTAATGTTAAAAACCGGGTGAAAGAAAGCAATAACCATACAATGATAGAGAACCAATAACCGAATTCTAAAAAAATGGCATAAACCCAACAATGAAATTTTCAGTCACAATAGAAAGGTGGAAAAAACAAAAATGAACGAACACGGATACCCCTCCCCCTCTCACAGGGATTTTGGTCCTGGGTATTTCACCGATAACAGCGGCCAATTCTAAATAGGCAAGGAGAAAACCAGAAACAACCACGTCAAAATACAAGAAAGATATTGTCGAGAAAATCGACTACCATCAAGAAACAACCTTGGAAATAAATAAATTCTAAGGAGCTAGAAGAGGAGAATGGCAATAAGGCCCGACGGAATCTTAGATCGAGACTGAGTTGAAATTAAATCATTCACAACAATCAAATCGAGTGAAAAATCAACAAATAAAGCGTTTTTACCCGCACAAAACCAAAACCAAAAAAAAAAAAAAAAAACCTCCTAAGTTTGATGAAGAAAAGATCTTGTAGAAATCACTGCAACACAAGATCAAATTGGTGCCGAGAGGGTTATGATGTCGTCTTCCTTTTCCCTCCCCTCAAAGTGAATAGTTTCCAATTTTTTAGTGCAGTCCCAAGAAACACCATACACCCCCCATTTGCAGCTTGTCCTCTTCTATTGGTCATTGAATGTAACCTAAAGCCAGCCTTCGTTTTATGTACTTTGGGTATGGGAAGTGAGGTGCACAGTGCGCAATCCTTAAAAAATAAAATATTAAATTAATATTCTTAAAATTGATTCAAATTTTCATATTGATTAGTGTGGGGGCGGCCTTGCACTTGCATCGTTTAAATTTTTTTTTTTTTTTTAAGTTTTTAATAATACATTTTATTGTTCACATTTATTAGATTGAGACAATAACATATTTTTTAATTTTTATTTATTTTTAAAAGTTAAATTATTCAAATATATTTGGTAAGCTAAAACTTTTATTGTTTGTCATATTTTTTAGATAATCTCAGTTGTCATTTTCTATTATAACTAATNCACTTTACATACTGTGTTTAGGGATGGCCACGGGACGGGGTCGGGGTAACCTCCTCGGTCCCTCGCCCCGTTGCCCGTTTAAGGTGGGGCGGGGGCGACGACCATTGCCACGTTTACTATACCGTTTAATTTTTTTTTGAAGTTTTTGATAATTTATTTTATTGCCTCCATTCATTAGATTGAAACAAATAATTTTAGTTGTCATTTTCTATTAGAACTAATAAAATTTCGTGAGATTTTCCATTTAAAGTTGTGAATTCCAAAAAAAAAAAACAAAGGATTAAATCCCGTCCCCGTCCTGGTGTAAAATTCCCCGACCCGAATATCTCATTAAGCGGGCAGGTATCTATCGTGTTTGTCGGATTTTTTTGACATCCCTATTGAATAGCGTTATTTAACATTAATGATATTTAACACCGATTTATAGATAATGACATTAAATTATAGATTCAATTAAATGAATTTTATAATTTTGTATTTAATTGAACTTATCACATAATGTCACATAAATTGGTGCTATATAACATTATTCTTTGAGATTTTGTCACTTTTTTTTTTCCTGGAGATAAATATATAAATTTTTTTATTTTATTTTTTTTGTTTTTGACACTTTTTTGTTTTAATAAAGGTGGTTGTTTGTGCATTCTATAGGGATAGGAATTTCGATCATTTTGTTACTTTCATATTTATTATCTTGTTTTTATTTATCCGTATCTATAAAAATATATATAAATGAAATTGTGCGAGACTTTTTTTTTTAAAAAAAAAGTGACAAAGTATGTCACTTTTAATTTTTAGCAAACCAACTCAGTTATATGCCCAAAAAAAAAAAATTGACATTGTGTCACTTTTTAATGTAAAGTAAGTTTTGAATGTATATTTTAGTTTTTACAAATACATGTGTATGTATCTATTAAATGATTCAAAAGAATTTAAATGAGAATGACTGACTTTAAAAAAAAAATGACAAAAAATTACTTTTAAGTTTCAACATATTAATTCATATGAAAAAAAATACAAATAAAGTGTTAGGCCACACCACTTTTTAATGTAAAACAAATATTTAATTTGTATTCATATTTATATTTTCACAATCATATGTGTGCATCTATTTAATTGATATTAAATGATTCAAGTGAGATAAGTGCGACGTTTTTAGAAGTGTTACTTTTCTCACTCTCATTTTCAAATTTCACACACACTTTGCACGCATCATATGGATTGATCAAACGTTGATTTTTCATATATATTAACACCATTCAATTCATTATATCATGTAAATTTTGAATATAAAATAAGGTTTGAATTCGTATTCATATTTAATTTTTTAAATTTTTATCAATTTAATTGCTCCAAACGAATTTAAATGAAATATACTGCGACCTCTTTGAAATAAAAACACTTTTCACAATCTCATTTTCACACACACCATATATACATCACTAGAGTTGATACAAATTTGATTTTTTCATATATATTAACTCGATCCAATTCATAAAAATCTAATTTTTAATACATATTAACTCAAAACTATTAGTCTAAAGATGAAATTCCATATGTACTATAACAAAAAAACCTCAACAACGTCAAAATTAAGCAAAATATAAACTAATCGAGTAACAAATCCAAAAACATAGAATTTGTAATTTTTGGTTGATTAGTTGCATATTTGTGGAAGAAAACTTTGAAGAAAATGTAGATGAAGCAACCCTTAATATTGTTTGGACTTGATTTTTGTAAGATTTCCTCTTATGATTTCGATTTTGATATTTCGGAGCCCTCATTCTTTTTTCAATTGGATGTTGACTATATTATTTACGGTTAATTTAGGGTGAAATTGTATAATTTATGTTTTTGTTCATGTTTATAATGATTTTCAAAAGCACCCAAAATTAAGGGCAATTCTATAAGTACCCCCTTGTGTATTACACCAGCGAGACTGGCTTTTAATCGGCTACACACGACTAGGGGGCAGGGTGGTTATATTGGCAATTTGTTGAACGTGGTTCTCAACTTTTGCTCGTCGTAACCTTTACCTCTTTTTCTTTTTCTTTTTTTCAAATTCTAACTTTCTTCCAATAATTAGTCCATCTATTTTTCTGACAATAACTTCCATCAATATGTTTTGTTTTTGTGTTTTAAAATGAGAAAAATATAATTTATCACGGGGTGTGTGTGTGTGATATGAAGAGCAAATAAATTATTTTACATCCTCTTAACGAATTTTATGTACGAAAAATATTATCAGAGTTGTATCTACTAGTTAATGCAATGCTAGGAACACAAGTGGTACGGTTAAAAAAGTTCTTTAGGACCTTAAGTGCCAAATAAAACTGATACAATTACCCATACCACAAAATTGGTTTATCACACTTAAATCAAAAACATTTATTTGCTTTAGTGGGCCGGTTAGAACATTACAAAAGGTATCTACGAACAAATCAAATAGGGAACAATACATAAGTCCTACATATTAAGTTTACATTTCAAAACTAACAAACTTGTTAAATTATTTCAAAAATCAGGTGTTAATTCCAATTAAATATATATATTATATAATTAATTATCCATACCCCACCCCCACA
>CAIGRF010384958.1:8250-29116 GCA_903798235.1 Fraxinus ornus | reverse complement strand
TAAAATTACCATTTAACATTTTTAAATCAGTCGACATTATTGTCAAAGTGAATTATTTGGTCAATTAACGATCAAACAACAGAAATCATCCATTTGGACTTCAGCTGCGAACATTTTGAAAGGTTTGGTACCGTAGGTAGCACAAATTCAAAGTTTGGGCAAAGTCTGCTATTAAATAAAAATGTTTGATACCGCTGCTGCAATTATCCCTCACAGTTAAGTAAAAGAACACATTGTTTATACATATTGTTATAAACAAGAAGAAAATACCGGATAATTTCGATACCAATATGTTGTGATAATAGGTGAGAAAATAATATGAAACAATTAAAGTAATTGATCACAAACTTAAGAATAAAAAAATAGCAGATGAATGGGTATTTCACTAAAATATGGAAAAAGAATTAAAATGATTTTGTGCTTTTAATTTGTCTAACTTGATCTGTAATACCATAAAGAGCTAAATATATTGTGGATGTTTTAAACACTAAAAGTAGGGTTACTAATGGAAATGAATGCTCAAAATATGTAAAACACGTAAATGGGCTAGGGCCGGATGAATATGACACTCGAGCACTAGGCGGGCGTTGCCCCGCCACTCGAGCTCGTCGAGCCACAGGGGACATTTTCGGCCAGTGAGCCTAAAAAGAAAAATTCTTACAACTATGATTTTTTTATATATTAATATTTAGTTATTATTTATAATACGTATAAATTGCACAAATTTTAAATTCTTTAAAGAAATTTAGATTTGTCATGAATTTTAAAAAAAATGAGCCAGCTCAGCTCAAGCCTTGGCCCAACTCGGCTCGCCAAGGCTCGAGCTGAAAGTTCGGGTCAAGCCAAAATTTATTGGTCGAACTTTTGCTCGACTCGACTCGACTCAAGCTAAAAAAAGCTCGAACCATTTTTACTCGAGTTGAACCCGAGCAAAAAGTTTCGATTCACTGCTCGACTCGTTAACACTCCTACATGTAACATTGAGGAAACATTTGGCGCACACCATATAAAAAAATTAGTTATAATGGACAATATTAGGTAGTTGATACTATGATTAATCAAGTTGAATAATGTTCTTTAATTTTTATTCAAAGTATAGTTATTTGTACTATCAATCATATTACATAATCAGAAGGTTAAAGGTGGATTTAGGCCGAACAAGAGTGATATAGTAAATACTATTCTTTCGAGTAAAAAATCGGTAAAAACTATTCAACTTAATTCAGTATATACCATCTACCTAATAATATACATTACAATTTTATAGTAATTTTTTTTTCGATCTAATCCGATGTACCAAACGTGACCTCAATATTTTAGTTCTCTTAACTAATCATCTCTTCTACATTGAACAGTTCAGCAAGTGATTTTTTTTTTTTCCTAAACCAGCTTTAAATAGAAAAAAAATAAAATTCTAAACCAGCTTTAACTACAAAACAATAATCTTTCCTTTTTCATTTATATTTTGAGAGTATGAATTAGGATATCTCATATCCACAGTTTACAATCGCAATTTTCCATTCCAAACGCTGTCTCCATAGATCCCTAGACCCTATCAAGGTATCAACCTATCAAAACACCAACGTTGTCTCCCTCCCTCTTAGATTAGACAAATTGACGTACCTAAGATAGCCCGCCCAGACCGGACCCAAAAAATCGACCTGATTGGGCCTGTTGCTAAAACATGGGGACTGAACCAGTATAAATGATCGAGCCCAAATTGTAGGGCTGTATTAGTATTAAAAAAATAAATACATTTAAGTGGAAATTACAAAAAATCAGAATTTTAAAATTTCAATTTCAAATTTCAGATATAAATTTTATTTATACAAAAATTAGATATTAGTTCATCTATCTTCTCTCTCTAAATCATAATTACTCAAACATAAAACCCTAATTTTATCCATCTTTCCCCCTCATCTCTCTCTCTCTCTCTCTCTCTCTCTCTTCCCTGCCTGTTCTCTCTCTTTGTTGTGCCACCACTGGAGCACCGTCAATGTTAGGATCACAACACTTCTAGCTGGTCAACATCTTAGATCTACAGTCATCGAAGGGAAAAAAAATCAACACGCAACAACACATGGCTCCATGAGAGGCGTTGCTGTCATTTGTAGATCTGCTTTAGTTTTCTACCATCGAGCCTTCAATCTTGGAACAGCCATCGGCGCTAGAGGAAGGCAAGGTCAAGCAGAAACATTCGGCGGGGAAGAGGAAATGGTGGTGGTGGTGACATGGGTGGTTATGATGATTTTGTTGAGAGTGTATTGAATCTAGTAGTGGTGACTTTGTTGGTAGTGATGTTGTGGTAGTGGATGCGACGGCCGACGGGATAGTGTTTGTGACCAATTATTTGGTTGTGACCTAGTATTGGTGGTGGATGGGGATCGAGGTGGGGTGTTTTGGTGCATGTGGCCAATTATTTGGTTCATTGTGACTTACTATTAAAACATAACCTTAAAATTCGATAATTTGTGACAAAAAATAATGTGTGATCTAAAAAATTGTTAACGTGTGATCGATATTTTGATAATTTGTGACTTATAATACTTGTAATTTGTGGCCGATAAATAAATTGAAACAAATAAATTTTTTATTTGTGATTTATGAACAAATTGTAACCTATAAAATTTTTGAATTGTGACCAATGAATAATATGTGACTTATTAATTTGATAGATTTGTGATCGATGAATAAATTGCGACGTATAAATTTTTAATTTGTAACTGATGAACAAATTGTGATCTATAAAATTTTTGAATTGTAATCGTAAAATAATTTGTGATCTATAAAAATTGTGATTTATGACAAATTAATAATATGTGCCCAATTATATGAAATTTGTGACAAAATTATATGAAATTGTNAGGATGTCCATTAGCGAAGACCGCATTTTGCTATTTGTATGCACGTACAGCGTACTGGGGTCCGGGGAGGGTTTATCTACTTTGCTGGGTCTTTCAGGCTCTATTTATTTTCCTTAAATTTCCATCTCTCTTTCTGAGATTTCATTTTAACCCCAGGGCCCATGTGGACCTCTATTCTCGATCGGAACCTTCTCTAAAGAAAGCTGACGGCTGACGTCATTCTTTCAGGCTCTATCTATGATCGTTTCCTTAAATATTCCCCATCTCTCTTTCTGAGATTTCATTTCAACTTTCAGTAGAAATTGGATTTAGATAAATCTAGATAAAAAATTGATGCAGTCTATTCATTTAAGAAAAATAATAAATATTGTGATTAGCAAGCTTTAAAAGGTTGGTTACGATAAAGGTGGCGGGGAAAAAAAAAAGGAACTCTAAATACATGTAACATACCTGAAGAATGTTAAAACTGGCCGCACAAAAACAAGCTCCAAAGATCATGAGAGGGCCTCTAAAGGAATTTTGGTGATAGTTTGCAGCACTTGTGGGTTTGTGTTTGGTCCATGGCAATCCGATAACAGGTCCTTTGATGAATGTCATTGCCAAGACTCCACCAACACTGACAAAAGTTCCAATAACCTTTGCCTGGCCGTGTAAGCTTCTAAATTTCACCTTCTCAAGCCTGCCAAAAGTAGCAGTACACAAATACATGCGTGTATTAATATTAGCACAGGAAATGAATTACCTAGTTAGGTAAAAAGGAAGAAAAAACTTAAGAGAACAACCAATACTATTTTAATTTAAATCATTGATCAGACCCGATTCAGGTGAAATGCGTACCTCAACAGCAAAGACAACAGAAAGCTTATGACAGGAAGAAAGTTGTAGATTGTTGTTGCAAAAGTTGCTGTTGTTTGCTTCATTCCAGCGTAGTACAAGTTTTGATCGAGAACCCTGCAAACAAAAAATTATTTTTATGCAGATATATGTATGTGCATATATACCGAAAACTCGTTAGAGGCTTTGAACTAATCAAGAATCGGCAACCAAAGAGTACTATATCCAATCATACATATTCTCTCAGAATTACCCAAATAAGCCAAGCAGAAATATCTTGAAGAGGATGAGGAGTGTCATCCTTGGCCTTGTATTCCTGTCAAAATTATTAAATTTTTTGGTTGATTTAAGTTTTCTAAAACACACAGAGAGAGAGAGAGAGAGGCGGCGCTTGTGTCTGTGTGCGTGGTGTGGGAAGAGACCGATCGACCAACCTTTCGAATACTAATCCTAAAGGGCCAAAGACAACGGCGGCAATCACATTCCGGTAGACAGTAAAGATGTAATGGTTCATTCCCAGGTTTAAAGCATGCTTTGCAATTGTAAATAAACCTGCAAAATCAAAACGTAATAAAATAGCAGCCAAATATGGCTTTGCTTTTTTCAGAAAAATGGTTAAGAAATCCATTTCCAGAGAGTTTTGTTTCTCTCTCGAGTCTTAGTGTTTCTAGAGGCAACAATACGCTGAGAGGCAACGAAGTTGAGACTTCAGATGGACGCCAGAAGAAAAATGGCAAAAGAAGGGTTTTTTTTTCAGAGGGTTGATAGAAAGCTTGACAGAACTGAAGAGAATAACTTGTTGGTACCTGATGATTTATTTTATGGTTCTTCCTTAACAGTGTTTCTTGTTGCTTAACCATACGATATTAAAATATGTGGCTAAGATTTTATTTTTCAGAGAAAATATGAATTCCTTATTAAAATAGTTACATGCATGTTGAATAACACAATCAACCTAAATAAAGGTTTTTGAATAAAATCTAACAATAAATTTTATCTAATTTTTATTTTTCCACAATTTTGTCATGACTTGTAACATATTAGTAATACTATCATATCTCTAAAATATAATAAAATTGGCTTTAAAAATTTAGTTAATTTTTTACAGCATATATTTGTAAGTAATATCAGTTTGTTTAGTTTTAAAAGGATAAAAAATCAATCTTTTTTCAGGAATATATATATTTAGGATGAAATTACTGGATAAAAACGAGACATCTTAGGATGTGTTCGGTAGAGATTAAAATCTAATTAAATTTGAAAATATAGCCGTTATTGAGTGTCACTCGTATAATAAAAGTCAACAATAAAGATTAATTTTTCAATTTTAATCTCTATCGGACGGGCTCTTAAACTAAAACAATTTGTTTTCATGTAGATTAAAACTAAGAAAGACGAATAAGAAAACAACTGTAGACTAAATGAAGCCCTTGTTTAACCCCTGTGGCCATTCTTTTCTTTACTTTTCTTTTCTTTTTTGAAAAAAGATAGCGAGAGTTTTGAATATTGTTTTAGGGGAATGTATGGTTAAAAAGTAAGGAAAAAATTTTAGATTTATTTGTAGCATATTTTATTGTGTGAATATGTTCTTGAAAATGATCCCGTGAAAAAAAGAGTTTGGAAAGAATGACTTGGTGATCTCTTCAAAATTACCTTTTTCGGACTCATTTTTAACCACATGCATTCAATAAAAATAATTTTTCAGGCAAATTCCTAATTTTTGGCCTACTTTTTAACAAAAAGAAAAATGAAAATAAATAAATAAATCTTTTCTCAAAAATCAACACTACAAAAAACTTAAATTTCTTGATGATTTACGCTAACAGGAAAGGATTTTACAATAACTAAAATTTCTTGATGAATTGCTGCCGCGTTAATTCAAACGCGTGTAGGCCTCATGACGTTTTGTAGTAAATATTTCCAAGTATATTTTTTGACTCTTCAAAACGCGTGGAAGCCAAGTCGTGCATTTTGCGGCAGTCCAACTTGCGCTCTGCCGAAATATTGGTGGTCGGAGACACTGCCGTAACCTGTTATACATAGATCTCTTAATTTTATTTTATTTTCACAAACTAAAAAGTAAGGAAAAAAAAAATGAAGAAAGAAGACGAGCTAGAGTAATGTTGTCCACCACAAAAAATAAGAAAATTTATGTCTGCATTATCCCGAAAACTTTTTAAGTTGCAAAATGGCATAAAGCCAATACTTTCATCTTTAAATAATTAAGAAATTATTTTTTTAAGCTAAAAATGATAAAATAATTTCATTAAAGAAATATTTAATATTTTAAATTTTTTGTTTGTTGGATAGAATTTATTGCTTAGAATATGATAATATATGAAAATCAGATTTTTAGTAAATTTAATAGATGTTGATGAAATGTACAGTTAAAAAGTTATGGGAACCATAAAATATATAATTAAAATTAATTAGTAACTTTAATTTAGAATAAAATTAAAATCTATACCAAACAGGTGCTCAAACTCATTAAAACTAAATCCTTATTCGTTTGGAGATGAAGTTCAAGGAAAAAGGGGGGAAAAAACTGGAAAATTTCACTCAAAACTCAAAAGAAGACTATTTTTTAATGAAAAAAAACAAGCTTGTAATGATCAAAGTAGTTAAGAAAATGTGGAATATAAATTGACCATTGCACAGTCATTTAATGTCTTTTTGTTTTTTCTTGCTCCAATCAGAAATCATTTATCAAAAAAAAAAAAAAATTATACATATCATTTTAAGGAAATTAATGACCGTTGAACAGTCATTAATTGCTTTGTGCTTATTTTTTCCAATATCGCATTACCTCATTTATCACAAAATATAACTACAATATCATTTTATTCAAGAAAATACTGTTGCACAATCATTTAATTTTGTAAATATAACTCTATGAATTATAATTTTCAATCCAAATTCCTATAAATTCTAAATTCTAATTTTTCAATCCAAATTCTATAAATTCTAAAAATGAAAGTTGGAGATGAATCAAGAATTTATTGTTGATGATTGTGGACGAAGAGAGTGATGGTTTATATAGACTATAGAGTATTGATGAAACTGAAATAAAAAATATAACCATTGAATTTGTAAAAAAATAAAAAAGAAGAAATATTTAATCATCCTGCAAATGTTGAGAACCCGCTAATTTTTTATTCACCAATGCTTAGCAATTAGCATAAGATAAGTATCGATGCTCATTAGATCATTTATCTATGTACATAATATACCTCCAAGTATGAGAGAGCGTTCATTTAAAAAGGAAAAAAATGAGAGTGAGCGAGATGGAGCGAGTTAAGATCATCTTTAAGTGAACCATAGTGTAGTGTTAGTAAATAATTTTAGTTCAAAAGAAAATTCTCTTTTACAACTTAAATGGGACTTTGTTTAGGTGACAGTAAAAAAAAAAAAAAAGTAGACATTTTTATAGGTTTTGTTGGAAATTGTTGTTCAACCATTCAATAAAGGATGTGATGGAATGGAAAAAAAAAAAAAAAAAAAATTACAGCAGGGATGGGCGCCCCTGCGCCCGTAGTGGCTGAACTAGCCGTTGAGGGCAGTTTTTGGTTTGAAATTTGTGCATTTTCCACTTATTTTGACACCAATTCGTGGAGTATTGATGGTGACCTATATATAGGTGATAAATGATCAATACAAATAAGAAATAAACATATGAAAATCTTGCATAAATATATGTAAAAGATCATTCATTCCAAAAACAAGAAAATAAAGTTTTCTTCTTTTATATTCAAATTTTCCCTTGTGTTCTTGGAGTTTTGGAGAATTTCACAAGTGTTTAAGTGTTTAATTCTTTACAAGGTTTGATCAATCCTTCGAACCATTTGCCGCGAGACCCTTTAAGCACCAAATTGTATAGGAGAGGGGGCAAATATCGTTTGAGAACAACGATCTTACGTGTTTGAGCCTTTCATTTCATTTCAATAGAGTTCTTGATTGTTTGCATCAATTTCTATTAATATCTTTGTGTGGAAGATCAAAGACTAAAGAAGAAGACTATGATATGAAGAAACGGAGATGTTCATCATTTATTTCTGNTACAACAACGGAAGAGACTACGATATGAAGAAGTGACAAAAGATAAGTTTCTCATTTTATTTTGTTTGTTTCCATTGATTGAATTTGAGTTTCATCATGGTTTTTGTTCTATATGTTGCTGGTCATAATCTTGATTTCTTCTCCATTCCTCTTTTAGGGAAAATATTCCCAACAGGTTCGTCTAGATATAAATACGCTCTATCGGGTAGACCGGGTAGCATATATATAGCAACTTTTTTAGATTTATTAGCATACTTTTAGAAAGTTCAGAGACCTAAGTGATAATTAGGAAAACTATCCAGTTAATTTAGAAAAATTATAAAGTAAAAATAATAACATTTAGAAATCATCACTTGTGAAAGTTTAATTAAGCGAATTCTATAAATTTTAAGGAGAAAAGTGAAAATTATGAGAAAGAACCATAATTTGAAGTCTTAAGAATGTTGCAAGGATGTCTCTCGTAATGAGAATATCAAATATTATGAGTTTAAACCTGAGATGGGATCCTAAATGCAATAAATACAAAATTCAGATAATAGATTGCAAACAGTGAGAGATGTATTTTCATTCGAGAGAAGGTGACAATATGAGATTATCTAGTTATGAAATCGTTCATTGGGTACAAAGGATTTTGACTAATTTTGGGATGTGATCAAAGTAACGTTAAAAGTATTAAGTTCGATGTTCTTATTTATTTGGACCAAATAATTAATCATTAAAGAAGCGAGAATAACTCTATCAATATTGAGCTCATTTCGAAACTCGTATTAAATGACATAGTATGAGCTCGATAAAAAGTTATTTTGAATATTTAAAATTAAAGCTAGAATGAAAAAAGACTAAGTTTAAATAAAATATTAAGACCATGGTTGGTAGAAATTAAAATCAAAATTTTAATTCAAGTCAAATTCAATAATTAATTTTAATCGCGCATTTCATGAGATCCACAATTTTGCAAGAACAAATTTTATCATTTTTTTATTAAAATCTATTAAAAATCTAATTTTAATCTTCACCGAATTAAATAACTTTTCATTATTCAATTTCAGTCAATTATGTTAGAACGCTCGAGTATTGTCCTACTTAGAGTCAAGTGGTCTAATCCATTAGAAAGATGAGTCGATGGCGCACACATTCACGTCATTACATGTGAAAGCACCTTTGGTACAATTTCTGTAGCCCTTCATTTTCAATCACATATTCTCTAATAAAATAATATTACACGTAAATTTAATTTTTTTCTTAATTAACCACATATTTTTCATGAATTTACTATTTCAAATATCCCAAAATGGGGCTCAAACAAGGATTTAGTAAATATGCTCAACGACAAATCCGTCTCTATCAGTCTCGATCCCCAATTACAAGTAGAAATATACTATTGCAAAGGAAAAGGGACGCTTATAAGGTCTTAGAGCTGCAATCAAGAATTTCGATTTCTGTAATTTTTGTTCTCCAAATTCAGATTTTAAAAGGTGAAGTCCTATGTGATATTATTGAATTTTCCACTTCTTTCCACATTTTTATAATTTGACGCTTATTATATCTTCAAATTACCGTTTAACTACATGTTATTTTACATCACTTGCTTTAATTATTTATGTCACAAAAATTTCATAATTTTTGAAGGACATTTGCTAGGTCAAAATAATTTTTACAACTTACTGCACGATCGAAAAGCTTCAACTTGCTGAAATTTTCTCAAAGCCCTTCTAAAATCATTTTTTCATAATTTTCGATGTCTATACGATAAAATTTTTGTTTTTTTTTTTCATTATTTGATAAGTACATCAATCTTTATAATTATTTCTAATTGAACATTTTTAGTCATGCATCGGATCGCTAGAATTCGAAAATTATTGTGAGTCACAAAATTGTAATTTTTAGATGGTTTGGTCAAGTTGTAAGTTTTACAAATGACCGTAACTTGTCGTGTAAGATTTTCGTGTGACACGTCACAATGAACGGAATGGAATCTGGCAAATGATGGATAGAGTGCACTTTCAAATATCAATGATCATTAGAAAGCATTTTGAAGTTTGATGATTAAACCGTGACCGTAATATAAGTTGAGGAATAAAATGTTTTACTTGAATGGTTCGTCTGAATTGTAATTGTTTTTAACGGTTGTAACTTGCTACGTGGATTTCTGTATGACACTGACACAAATGAGGATAATGGAATCAGAAGAATAATGGATGAAGTGCTAAATGAACAAAGTTCAATAAGCATTGTGAAATACTTTGAGATTTAGCCACCGTTTGGTGCACATTATTTTCAAAAGAATGCATTTTTTTGGTTGATGTGATGGGAAATATGTGGTTGAAAAAGAAGGAAAAGTTATTGATGTGATGGAAAATATTATTTTATTGAAGAATGTGTGGTTGAAAATGAGTAGAAAAATGAGAATGAAAAAAAGAAAGTGGCCCAAACAGGGGCTTAGTGAGTAAATCGTGACCATGATATAAATTGGATAATCATTAAGGAATTTGTAGACTTTGGGGGCAATCTAAAAATTGGGTCTTTAATTAGGTTAAATCTATCAATGGCCACCTAAGTTTATATTTAGTGTCACAATGACCACTCAACTTTACACTTCATGTCATCAAGCTATCTAATTTCATATAATGTTTCGCTAGACCACCCAACTTCTTTTCACTAATTTTAAAATGGGTAAAATGGTAACTTCGCATTATCCGCCTATGTTCAGTAAAAAAAAAAAATGGTTATAGCCCAATTTTTTCCATTGTTCAAGTTCAATCCAGTAGTCCACTGTCATAGCCCATTTGAAAAATTGAAAGCCCAATTTTCAAGCCACATAAAAAATGAAGGGGTATTTACAAAAATTTCCTTAAAATTAGGGATGTTTTGATAAATCATATGAAAGATTTTTAGGAAGTAAAAAATACTGTGTAAAATGAAAAAGTGACACAGTATCACTTTTTAAAAAAAACATTGTCACTTTTTTTATTTTTTTTAAAAAGTGATACAAACTCAAAAAAAGTAACAAATTTTTTTTTAAAAAAAGTGACACTCTAAAAAAGTGACACTAACTCAAAAAAGTGAAAAATTTTAAAAAAAAATGACAAATACTAAAATTGCAACATCCATTTGTGCAGCACCAGTAATCATTTTTTTTTATCTTCTTAAAAAGTGACAAAAAATTAAAAGGTAACAAAAAACAAAAAAAAAAAAGTGACACAATGTCACTTTTTTTTAAAATTGACGAGCAACTTTGACATCCCTAAATGATAATACATAAAATTAAGTGACAGTGTGACACTTTTTACAAAAATTTCAAAAAGTGATAAACATTCAAAAAGTGGCAAAATACTAATCAAAACCTTAGAATCAGTTTAATAAAGTGACGACTAAAAAAAGTGACAAAATATCAATCAAAACTTTGGAATCAATGCAATAAAGTAATAGAAAAAATGATAAAAACTAAAAAAAGTGACGAAACCCCGATTACTTGGGTGAATTGTATCATTTTTTAATAAAAGTTACATTGTATTACTTTTAAATAAAAAGTAAAAAAAAAAGTGACATTTAATATCATTTTCATAAAAAGTGAAGTGAAATACAATGTCACTTTTATTACAAAATGATATTTGTCACTAAAAAGTGACATAAACAAAAAAAAAAGTGACAAACAATAAGAAAAAGTGATAAAAAAAAGTGACAAACGTTAAAAAAGTGACATGAATTCAAAAAAAAAAAAAAGTGACAAAAGTTAAAAAAAAAAAACTTCAAACATTCGAAAAAGTGACAAAACACTAATTGAAAACATTCGAAAAAATGACAAAATTGAATACATAGATAAAATTTGTAATTAATTTGGACAACTCATAAAAATACCTCTAAAATTAGGAGCCTTTTGAAAAATCTTATGAAAAATATTTTGGAAGTAAAAAATATTGTATATAATTAATTGTCAGCACTTTTTAAAGTCAAGTGTCATTTTTTATTAAATGTATGTCACTTTTATTAAAAAGTAATGTTTTTCACATAAAAAAAGTGATCAATTTCAAGAAAATGATAGAAAAAAATGACAAAAATTCAAAAGCATACTAAAAACCTTTACTCGATTTCGGGTGCTAGTCTTTATTTCCAATCACAACTAGCACCAACAGAAAGCAGAATTCCTTTTCAAGTTCCAACAGTTCTTGAATTTCCACCAGCTCTTCAAACTTCGAATAAGAATAACTGGACTAGTTTTTGTTATCTACCTCGCACCCCTTTTTAGTAATTGTCTGTTCAAAAAATGCATTACGAAATTTTCAAATTTCAAGATTTTCTCCCTGGAACTTTGCAGTTTCTCAGAAAACTCTTTCAGCTACATTTCTATAGACTCTTGTAAAACCACTTTGTTAGGGAAAATAATAAGCAGCAGAATCTTGTTGAATCTGGTAGCAAGGATCTTGTTCAAAACTTTGCATAAACTAATCTATATTCATTCCTGTGTTTTGTTGCTTCATATTTTGCAATCGTAAACTAATCTTGGTGAAGGGTCTTACCCTTGAAGGAATCAATTATTGCTTCCACCAAGTCTATCCTTATCATATTCCAACGTATTTGATAGAAATGCAGAAACCATCTGATCGAATAATGCTATCTTTATCTAAGACTTATTCATAGACTTCATTTTCATCAGGCAGAGCATTGATGTTGCGCGAGAGGGTTGGGCTTTCTAGAATCGGGACTAATTTGGGTTTTGAGGGGTTTTGATTGTTTTACAACGCATTAAATACGTGGTTAAATGATTTAATTAGTTAATAGAATATTAATCAAATCAGTTAACTTATTTGGGTATTTGGCCAAATTTGCCCTAAAATTAAACCCAATTCCCACCCATGGACCCAAAAGCAAAACCCTCTCTGCTCTCTCTCTCACACCCTTTGTCAATCGTCCCTGCCCTATACCGAAAGCCAAAGCGATAGTGCGAAACCCTCTCCGGTGACTGTAACCGTCCGCCGAACGCCGTCTTCACTTCTTCTTCTTCTTCAGACTTCACTCTTCAATTTCTGCAGAAAGAAGGTTAGTTCGTGTTTTAGTTTCATTGGCTACTTTCTCTTGCTCACTGCACAGAGCGTTACTTTTTATCGTGTTTGGTTGTAGATGTATACTGTTAGATTTTGAAATGTTGATTAGATTATCAGTTGTTTATTTGTCTATTAGCAATAAGGGAGTTCTATTTTCCTTCATCTTATGTTTATAAAGGTGGATTGGATAGGATTACATCTCGTTAAGAAAGAAAAAGAAACTAAAATCTAGATATCGTTGGTGTATTATTATGTTCGAGGACACAACATATCAATGTGAAATTCGATATAACAGAGGTGCTCACATGGGCAGAACTACAGAAATGCATTTTCTAGTTTCAATTGAATGGTGGGAAGAACACTAGCAATGGGCAGAACTACAGAAACACATTGTCTAGTTTCAAATTGAATGGTGGGAAGAACACTAGCAATTTGTTTTGCAGATTGGATGTTAGAAATTATAATTTTCTGTCGAAAAAGTCCAATTCAAGGTCTACTTTGACATGTAATAGGAGGCATTGTCTATATATGTGTGAGTAAAATTAGTAGTCTAGCCACATTCCTGTACGACACATTCCTGGCTTTGTCCCTGCTCTGAAATATGGTGTTGCTGGAGTTTTGCTGGTGCAGAACTCTTTTGATTCATTTTTATGCTTCTTTTGGGCTCATGGAAATTGCTGAACAGTGTATGTTGAGATGCCTGTGAGGGACTTGGTGTCATGGAACACAAGTGTGGGCGGGTTTGTTAAGGTTGGTTAGATGGGTGGAGCACATCATTTGTTTGATGCAATGCCTGAGAGGAACGTTGTTTCTTGGAATGTTATGATCACAGGTCATTTGAAGTTCGGAAACCCTGGGAATGCAATGAAGTTGTTTTGGCAAATAATGGGGGTGAGATTTTAACTGCAATGATAAAACGATAGTGAGCGTGCTTACTGCTTGTGGGAAGTCTATTTGACTGAAGGAAGGAAGATCAGTTTCATGGGTTTTTTGTTAGGATGTTTTGAGTTTGAGTTTGATTATGGAAGGATGGATGTAGCTCGGTAATTTTTGATAGGATGTTAGCGTGTTGGAATGCAATGATATTGGGGCACTGCATTCATGGGAATCCAGTTGATGGGCTTGGTTTGTACACTGAAATGGTAGACAAAACAAGGTCACACGGGGATTCTATTGAAAATATCTGTAAGGATGTAAGTTAAAAGAACAGGATAAAATTCTCTGAGATGAAATTACCTTTATTGGCATTTTATGTGCCTGTGCCCGGAAAGGAATGTTGGTAGAGGGGAGAAACTACTTCTCCGAAATGGTTGATGTGTTTCACGTGAAGCCCAATTATTCATATTACTGGTGCATGGCTAATCTTATGGCTTATGTTGGTCTAATTTTGCAAGAGGCTGTGGATATCTTAAGGAACATACCAGTTGACAGGGATGCGTCTCCTGAAACCTCATTGTGGGCGGGGTTGCTTGGGTCATCTCGTTTTCAAGGGTATCTGAACTCAGGGGGACAAATTGCTAATAAATTAATTGAGCAAGATCCTCAGAAATTTTCATATTACATGTTGCTAGTTAATGTTTATGTTGTAGCTGGTAAATGGGAAGGAGTTTAACCCCTAAGCATCCCCTGGTTGTGTATTTCTGAGATCACATTTTCTAACCTTCTACAATTGTTTCTGATCATGTTTCAGTGATTTTTAATCTTCACGTATTGATGATCAGGGGAAGTGCTTGCTAAACAAAATGAAGCTGAACTACACCAAGTTAAGAAACAACTCACTGGTTTGTCATTCTGACTAAAATTTTTACAGGCCTATTGATGTATCACACAGGACTTGTGGATGCTTATTATATGTTTCCTTATCTTCATTACTCTGTGCTAAGTCAGGAAACACACTCCACGTGATGAGATAATTTTACCTCTGGACTTGACTTTGGGGGAATTTGTCTTAGAAAGGCTGTAGAGAAAGCGGAATCTTTTCCGAGGGTGGTTCAGGTTTGGATTATATGTTCCACAATGCAGCCTTTGAGCGCTATGTAAGTAATTGGATATTGTTTGAAATTGAACACACAAGACTAGCTATAATTTTGTAAATGGTATTACAGTTGAAGAACGGAGGGAATACCTTAACGTTGCGATGGAGGAAAACTCTTAAATACCAAAAGAAAGAAATGTTGACACCGTCCAACTTTTTCCAAGCAATGGAATCTATTGGATTGGAATAATTGAAAGAAGTGAGTTGCAAGTGGGAGTTATTATCACAAGCCTTTATTTACGTTTCTATCTATTATTCTTTGGCTGGGGAGTTGGGATGGGGGTGCAAAAAGCATAAGATAAAGATTACTTCCAGAAAACATTTTCTTCAAGAGGATCAAACATAGAACAAAGAAGGGATGTACGACTTGCTAGTTCCATTATCTTTTTATCTCTTAAGCAGAATATGCAGCTTTTACACACCTGCTGATTTCCCTCTTTTCTTCTATGGAATCAATTGAAGATTTGTTTATATTGAGCAGGTAATTTGGATATGTTTCTTCGCAGAAAACGTCTTTAGATGTGACAGAGGAAAGCCTCAAAGTGTCATGCATGAGTAGAAGTGTGGTTAATGGTGATTATACCTGTTATCTTGTATCTTGACTAGAACAAATGGTTCAGGTTGGTGGGTTAGGTTTAGTTAAGACCTAGGGCATTGATGTTAGAAGTATCAACGACGACAAGTTTGACACACTTTTGAGATGGTAACTTTTTACACATTGATTTTAAAAATACTTTATATAACCAATGCAATGATGCTACATGTATAACACATGGGTTACAACCTCTCACAAAGGAGGTGGGCCCCGTGATTAAAATAATAGTGGGCCCCACCTCCCTTGTGAGAGGTTGTAACCCAATATTGTACAAGGAGTATTATTCTAACCCATGACATAAATTTTGACACATAGAGGGATGTCAAGGAAGTTGTCAACCACAAGTGTACCATTAGTTTAATCCAATATCAAATGTGAAGACATGTAACATTTGATACCCCCTTCATGTTTATTTTTCTTTTTGAGCTAAAGAAGGGCCAATTTCCCTCAAATAAAAGAATTAAAGATAGCTACAAAATCATTTGATGCGTGTTTATTATCCATTTCACATCGACTGTATTCGGACAGGATTGTTTGAAGCTACCATTTGTAGTTAAAAATTTAAATAGGCATAAATTATGTTTGTGTAATTTTTTTATTTTTTATTTTTTTTTCCAGAGGTAGGGTGGGCTAGAAATTAAATTCTAGTAAACCTCGGAGTAGTCTCATCACAGGTTTGTGGGCCTAATAACGTGTGTTGTTTAACCTTTTCTTTAATCAAAATTCCATGCTTATAAATATATTGCAAAAGTATGTAATGAATTCGAGATAATTGAACTAAGAGCCAAGTTAATAGTTCCCTTGAATGATATAAATTCTACAAGTGTTCTGGATTGTATTGTAATATCTTACATGGGATTTTCAGTAATTTTTTTTTTTTTTTTTCATTTGCTTTAAATTTGACTTTATGTCTATATACATCACACCACTGCTCATATTTTATTTGCTTCCTTTGTACTTTGTGTTTTCTTCTACTTGACACAACCACCTTGTCTTCTTCTCGCATTCCGACTCCAAATCTCTTCAATTGAAAACTCACCTGGTCGGCACTTTGTGTTGCTGCCGTTGATGTATTTGATATTTAAATCGTCATGCTGATTGTAGGATTTTAGTCTCTAATTGGTGAAGATGGGGTTTCGCGGCGTTATTGGGAGGTTTTAACTGTGTTTTTGCCTATGTATCTCTCTCTTCCTTTGTATACAAACAAGTCATTTCTAATTGATGGTAAGAGCACCTACAAGAAACTCTCTATTTTTAAAGAGAATATTCTATCATTTGGAGAACATCCATAAATTTAGAGAGTTAAAATTTTNAATTATTTTATTGTTTTCCTACATTGAAAATTGAAACTTTTTGAATGTATTTAATTATAGATAGTCAAACTCACTCTCTAAATTAAAATGTTAATTTAAAGAGTCCCTTGGATCATGATTTTAAATGTTGACTCTTTAAAATAGAGAGCATCTCATGTTTAAAGAATCTCTTGGAGATGCTTTAATTCCTTTTCTGTGTGCACCATAGATGAGCTATTATGGTCATCCTTGGTTTTACCCCATAGCACCAGGTACACCCCAACCACTATAACAATCCCTCCTACAACCCAGCAATAATAATAATAATAATAATAATGCCAATGTATAGAGTGAAATAATACAGCAGTATTGAGAGAGAAGAAAATTTACTTTCCCAAATCCAATTGCTCTGCCAAAATGAAACTGCCCATACCAGCAACAATCAACATGGTTAGAGGATTAAATGAAGTTAAAAACACTGGTCCTTTTTCTTGTAATATATATCCTGAAATATAATAAGCAAGTCCTGAACAAATGATTCCCTGCACAAAACCATATATATAAGTTGGGATCTCCCATACATTTTAATGTTCAAAGATTCATAAATCAAACATCTTACTCCGTAGACATAAGCTAATAGTTTAATATCCCAATGTATCGACCACATATTTAAACTAATGCCCTTCTCAAACACAACAGATGCTATAAAGCCTTCGAAACCAACAGCTGCACTTATCATAGCCGCGAGGGAGAGTGAAGCTGTGTATGGCGACTCCAATGTTTTTGCCTGCATTAATCATAAAAATTTTGAGTTAGAACTTACTGGGGCAAGAATACCCTCCATTTTTACCCAGTCACTTAAATCTTAATCCCTCCTTAAATCAAAACTCTCTCCCCCTTGAATGTTTAGTATGGAAAGTTTCTGCAACTCACCATGCTCCCAGCTCTCTTCCTTTCACTTAAATCCCCGACTTCTCTCTCTCTTCGAGATTTCAATTCAACTTTAAGAAGAAATTGGGCTCCTCTACGTTGAAATGTTCAACTGTTAAAAAAATTTATAAACGAGCTGTAAATTTAATACAATAATATTTTATTTTATTTTTCATTTTATATTTTAAGAGCATGAATTGGGATATATTATCTAGCGGGTAAATTATTTTTTCTTTTAAGTCTAAAATTAAATTAAATTTTAGTTGTTATTTAAACTCAGTGTAATAAAACTTTCTTACATAAAATCTTATCATCTAACTACCTCTTACACACCAACTTTTTCTGTCTTTTCAATAACTACACTACTTTTTATAATAAAGTAACTTCTTACACACTAACTTTATGAGTAGAAAGATGAAAATGAGAATTTTAATAAGAAACCAACACATGCTCAAATATTTTATCAACTCCTGATTTTCATTTAATAAAAAATTGATCTCAATCCCCATCAAATAGGATTAATATCCAATCCTCTCTCTCTCTCTCTCTCTCACCCAATCTAACCACCAACCCTCTCTTCTCCCTATCAAATTAAAACGCACACACCTAACCCACCTAGTGCGCAAGCTTTAAAAGTGGTGACTAGACAAAACGAAAGCTCTAAATACGTACCTGAAGAATATTAAAACTGGCCGAAAAAAAACAAGCTCCTAAGATCATGAGAGTTCCTTTAATGGAATTTTGGTGATAATTTACAGCACTTGTGGGGTGTTTGGTCCTTGGCAATCCGATAATAGGTCCTTTGATAAATGTCATCGCCAAGACTCCACAAACGCTGACAAAAGTTCCAATAACCTTTGCCTGGCCGTGTGAGCTTCTCCATTTCACCTTCTCAAGCCTTCAGAAATAGCAATACACAAATAGATGCGTGTATTAATATTTTCTCATGGTATATATAAAAACAAGCACAGGAAACGAAATACGCAATTAGGTACAAGGAAGAAAAAGTAAGATCTACACTACTACAATTAAATCATTGATCAGCCCGATCCAGGTGAGATTTGTACCTGAACAGCAAAGCCAGCAGAAAGTTTACGACAGGAAGAAGGTTGTAGATTGTTGTTGCAAAAGTTGCTGTTGTATGCTTCATTCCAGCATAATACAAGTTTTGATCAAGAACCCTGCACCAAAAAAATATTTTTATGCAGATATAAGTATGTGCAATAACATATATACAGAAAATTCATTAATTTGAGGCTTTGAGCTAATCAAGAATCGGTAACCAGAGAGTACTACATCTAATCATGCATATTCTCTTTGAATTTACCCAAATAAGCCAAGTAGAAAGATCTTGAAGAGGATGGGGAGTGTCATCCTTGGCCTTGAATTCCTGTCAAAATTATTCAATTTTTTGGTTGATTTAAGTTTTCTAATTCACAGAGAGAGCTTGTGTCTGTGTGAATGGTGTGGTGTGGGAAAGAGACCGACCAACCTTTCGAATACTAAGGCAAGAGGGCCAAAGACAACGGCGGCGATCAGATTCCTGTAGACAGTAAAGGTGTGATGGTTCATTCCCAGGTTTAGAGCTCGCTTTGCAATTATAAACAAACCTGCAAACACAAAACGTAAGAATATAGCAGCCAAATATGGCTTCGCTTTTTTCAGAAAAATGATTAAGGAATCCATTTCCAGTTAAAATGGTTTCTGAGTTTAATTCCTCCTCACAAGTTTTCGAAGAGAAAAACAGGAAGCTTTTGGCTAAGAAAACATAATCAACTGTTAGTAGTGTCAGTATGTCATGGACTAAAATTCAAATAAATATACGTTTCTTCTGGGGAAAACAACTTACTTTAGAAATTTAGTTATTTCTACTAAATTTCTGAGCCTTATACCAAACGTATGTTACAGACATTCCGTAATCCACATATTATTCCGAAATAATTGAAATACTACTGTTGGGTCGTTAGAGATTTTTTGGATGAAGACTTAGATTAAGTACTGGGCTTAAATTCAATTCCGATTTAATTTAATTCTTATCGTTTCGGGACCACAAATAATTGTTAGTTTATTACTCATGGATGTGTTAAATTTGTTTAGAATATTATTGTTCTGGAAATCTTGACATATAAATTTATATGTGACATTGCTCACGAAATTATGAATATAATGCATATCATCAAACACCATTTTTCTCTCGATTAATATTATTTAGATTAAACTTTTTTAGAAAGAGAAATTCGTAGTAATTGAAATGTATCTTAATTGTATTAATGTGAACAATTGGTAATTATTTAAATCAAAGTTTGTTACTCATTCAATTGAAGAGAATGTTTATTTTTATATAAAAATTCGTAATCTCATTTGGTCAATCCATGGGTAAAGTAGCGCGATAGAATCATGACAACAATCGAGGAGGTTTGCATAGTTCGAATTGCTCGATTGAATTCATTTAAAGTAAGATCGTCTAAATTGAATATAATTTGAAATCATCTTATAGATGATGAAATTATTTTCAAGTATATAGATATGTAGACAAATGTTATACACTCAAATAAATATCATCTACAAACATCCTAAAAAGACTCTTATCTATGGTTTTGATTACCAAATAAAATGATACTAGGTTTAGCTAGACATTTGGTATTATATATTATTTATCTAGTGGGAGGATACCAACTTCTCGAGTGGATACCATATGGGAATAATACAAAAGAGCTACCATTAGCTCCTTTGAATACAAGAACTGGTGTAATGTTTCGATGATGCTGTCACCAAGAATTATGAATTCAATATATTGAATTCAGAATTCCTACGAGCAATCAAATTATGGAGAATCCTTGTTTATTGACATATTGACTAGCAATTAGTGATATTTACCTAAACTAGAGATGTGAGAATAGTATAAAATTCAATCTTAGTTCACACACTTGAAAAGAGCGAAAAGAATAAGTTTGGAGGTGTGTGAATCTTACGAGTGATGAAAAAATATATTTGACCATTGAGGGTCTGGAATTGAAACAACTTATAAATTCATAATGCTATGCTTAATTCTTCACAAAGACATGTCGATTTTACATTGGAAAAGTAGATTTTAATTTCTGTATTGCGGTTTTGAAGTTATTATTAATTTAATATTATGATTTCAATCCTGAGATAAAAAAGTCAGGTTAGCTAGTTAAATATTTTTGCTTTACTTGATTGACTGTCCACCAATTAGG
>CAIGRF010384926.1:5310-15461 GCA_903798235.1 Fraxinus ornus | reverse complement strand
AATATTCTATTTTTAACTAATGGCTGATTTTCAGGAATTAGTAGCTGTATTTGATATTTTATATAAATCAACTCTACAAATTAGGAATATTAGTTGTACAATCATTCTACTTCCTATTTTTAGAGATCTTGTAAAGCCTATAATGTGTACATGTATTTGATGTTAAAGATAAGGAAATATAATTTTCACAGCAATTTCCTTCTTTCTTCTCTACATGGTATCAGAGCTTACAGTTCTCTAATAAAACCATTCTACTTTCTTTCATCCCACAATGTCTGGAATCTCCACCAAGTCTTCTAAAAACCGTGGATCCAATTCTAATTCCCATTATGTTCAGATAACCACCATACGCCTTAATGGAGACAACTTTCTGCATTGGTCTCAATCAGTACGTATGTATAATCGAGGCAGAAGAAAAATTAGGTATTTGACTGGTGACACAAAGGCGCCCGATGAGAAGGATGCTAATTATGCCACTTGGGATGCTGAAACTCCATGATTATGGCCTGGTTAGTTAACTCCATGGAGGAAGACATAGCCTCGAACTACATGTGCTATTCAACCGCAAAGGATCTATGGGATAATATTAACTAGATGTACTCTGACCTTGAAAATCAATCCTAGGTGTATGAATTGCAACTCCAACTTAGTGGCATTCGATAAGGAAGGAACAATGTCACTAAATAGTTCAACATATTGAAGCGACTGTGGCAAGATATGGATCTCTTTAATGACTTTGAGTGGAAATCTTCAGATGACCAAAAAGGTGGTTGAAAATGATCATATCTACAAGTTTCTCGCTGGCTTGAATGAAGAACTAGATGAGGTAAGATGAAAGGTCATTGGTCACAGTCCTCTACCTTTCCTTGAAGAAGTATTTGCTGAAATTCAAAGAGAAGAGACTCGTCGTGGTGTTATGCTTGGAAAGAAGGAAACAGGGATGCCAATCGAAAACTCTGCCCTAGTTGCTGCTGATACAAATGCAATTAGGACTCATCAACGAAAAATTGAGGACCAGCCTCGCAAATGGTGTGATTTCTGCGTGGCATACTAGTGATACTTGCTGGAAAATCCATGAAAAACCTACAAAGTGGAAAAGCAGCAAGCCTCAAGAGTGGTCTATCCGTGCGAATGAGGCTCATTATAGTCCCTTTAGCAAAGAACAGATGGATCATCTTCTGAAGCTGGTGAAATGCAATCCTGAATCTGGTATTCCTAATGTTTCTTTGGCCCAAACAGGTAACAAAAGTTGTGCTTTTACTTGTCATCCTAGTCCTATACCATGGATAATTGATTCGGGTGCTTCCGATCATATGACAAATCTCTCCCATATATTCCACTCTTATGTGCCCTGTAATGATGGAAAAAATGTTAGAATTGCAGATGGAAATTTCTCCTCCATTGTAGGAAAAGGTTTGATCAAGATTTCTGAAAAAATCACTCTAAAATATGTTCTTCACGTCCCTAATCTTACATGCAACCTTCTATCTGTAAGTCAACTCTCTAAATACTCAAATTATCATGTTAACTTTTTTAAATTCCACTGTGTAATTCAGGACCTAAGTTCGGGGATGAAGATTAGCAGTGCTAGAATAGTGGACGGTCTCTACTACTTTGATGACAACTTTCCTAGTAATAAACAAGCTCAACGCGTTTCTAGTATTAGTTCTCTTTCTGCTAATGAACAAATAATGCTTTGGCATCTTAGATTAGGACATCCTAGTTTTCCCTATTTGAAATATCTATTTCCTATTTTATTTAAAAATGTGGAGTGTTCTTCTTTACAATGTGAAAGTTGTTATTTATCTAAGAGTCATCTCACTATTTACAAACCAAAACCATATTGTACATCAAAACCGTTTTACTTAATTCATAGTGATGTTTGGGGGCCATAAAAAATTACCACCCCTTCTAAGAAAAAATGGTTTGTAACTTTCATAGATGATCATACTCGACTATGCTGGATTTATTTGATGAATGAAAAATCAGAAGTCGAAAATTTGTTCAAAATTTTTTATAATATAGTGGAAAACCAATTTCAAACAAAAATAAAAGTTCTTCATACTGATAATGACACTGAATATTTCGATCAAATTTTGGGAAATTCCTAAATGAAAAAGGAATTCATCACCAATCTAGTTGTAATGATGCCCCTCAACAAAATGGTATTACCGAAAGAAAAAATAAGCATTTACTTGAAGTTGCACGTGCTATAATGTTTTCTATGCATGTACCTAAATATTTGTGGGGAGAGGCTGTTTTAACAGCTTCTTACTTAATAAATAGGATTCCTACTCGTGTTTTGAAATATGTCACACCATTAGAATTCTTAAAAAAAAAAATTCCTCAGTGTCGACTTCTCACAAACCTACCACTAAAAGTTTTTGGATGTACCGTGTTTGTCCACTTACCTAGCAGACTTCGATCAAAACTTGATCCTAGGGCAGAAGAGTGTGTGTTTATAGGTTGTGCATGTCACATTATTAAGGAAATGAGAAAATTGTGAAGGTGTGGATTTTTACTACTATATTATAATTAACGTAATATGTATTTCGTTCATCTTACTTATATAAGGAAAACGGATATATCCCATTTTAGTGATTTATCATTGAAATCTTCTCTCTCGTAAATATCACTCGTTTTCTCTTAGCAAATGAAGACCAAAAAATAGAAATAGGTTCTTGTACCTTAATTAATATAAATTACCCCCAAATAGATGCTCTACAAATAAAAATTGAAATCTTCCTAATTCTACCATCCTCTTTACAAAACATAAATCATTTTCTTCATCCACCCAAATCAAAGAAAACCGTTCAATATTACTACAAATTCAGAAAAGCTAAAAAAAGGCGTTTCAATAAATTCTAAAACAGATTATTTTTGTTCTAAATTAAAATATAGAAAAGAAAAACAAATAAGATAACAAATATAATCGTATAGTACAAAGAATGGTACTATATCACGATTAAACTCAAGTAGTCTCCAAACAAAAACACTGGTCAATGATTGATTCATCATCTACTTGAGCTCCATTAATTTGTCATGCATCTACAATAATAGTTGATCTTATACGATTTTGAGATTCGATTACACTTTATCATGTTATGTGCATGTCACATTATTAAAGAAATGAGAAATTTGTCTTAAGGTGTGAATTTTTACTATTATATTATAATTAACGTAATATGTATTTCGTTCATCTTACTTGTGTAAGAAAAACGGATATTTCCCATTTTAGTGATTTTGATATTCGGTTACATTATATCACGTTACGTGCATGTCAATGAGAAAATTGTCTTAAGACGTGAATTTTTACTACTATATTATAATTAACGTAATGTATATTTCGTTCATCTTACTTGTGTAAGAAAAACGTATAATTCCAATTTTAGTGATTTATCATTGAAATCTTTTCTCCCGTAAATAGCACCCGCTTTCTCATAGCAAATGGAGGCCAAAAAATTAGAAATTGAAATCTTCCTAATTCTACTATCCTCTTCACAAAATAAAAATCAATTTCTTCATCGATCCAAATCAAATAAAAGTACAAAGTGATGCATAAAAAATTGTATGTACCTATAGCACATAGAAAAGGATCTCGAACCTGTACGAACCATCCCATTGCTAAACATGTCTCCTACCACAGATTTTCTAAGTCTCACAGAGCCTTTACCTCAAAGATATCTCACTTGTTTATACCTAGAACCATTCAAGAAGTATTAGATAATCCAGATTGGAAATTAGCAGTTTTGGAAGAGATGAATGCTCTTAAGAAAAATGGGACATGGGATATAGTCAAATTACCGAGGGAAAAGAAAACAACAGGGTACAAATGGGTGTTTACAGTAAAGTGTAGAGGGGATGAAACTATAGAAAGATACAAGGCATGCTTAGTGTTAAAAGGATTCACACAGACACACGGTATTGATTATGAGGAGAATTTGCTCCAGTTGTAAAAATTAACTCAATTTGTGTCCTGTTATCCCTAGCTACCAACCAGAGTGGCCTTTACACCAGTTGGACGTTAAAAATGCATTTTTAAATGGGGATTTGGAATAAGAGGTCTTTATGAACCTACCACCAGGGTTTGAAGCCCAACTTGGTGAAGGAAAAGTATGTAAACTAAGAAAGTCACTGTATGGTCTTAAACAATCTCCCAAAGCCTGGTTTAAACGGTTTGGAAAATCAGTTAAAGGTCACAGATATATACAAAGTGAGGCAGATCACACTATGTTCAATAGGCACTCTAAAGAAGGAAAGATTTCCATTTTAATTGTTTATGTTGATGATATAATACTTACATGTAATGATTAGGATGAACTCAAAAGACTTAAAAGAGTACTTGCTGATGACTTTGAAATCAAGGACTTGGGAACTTTGAAATACTTCCTTGGAATGGAGTTTGCCAGATCAAAAATAATTTTTGTATCTCAACGAAAATATGTGCTAGACCTCCTCGGTGAGACAGGCCTAGTGGGTTGCAAAGCAGCAGAAACACCAATTGAACCAAATCAGAAACTCCAATCAACTAAACCAGAAAAAGTGAAGGACAAGGAACAATTTCAGAAACTTGTAAGTAGGCTGATTTATCTGTCTCACACTCGCCCTGACATTGCATTTGCTGTGAGCATGATAAGTCAATTTATGCACTCACCGGGGCCACAACACTTTGAGGCAGTTTACAGAATACTAAGGTACTTAAAAGGACAACTAGGAAAAGGCCTACTGTTTAAGAAGCATGGTCATCTACAAGTTGAGGCGTATACAGATGCAGATTGGGCTGGAAGTACAATTGATAGAAGATCAACTTCTGGCTATTGTACTTTTGTTGGAGGGAACCTAGTTACTTGGCGCAGTAAAAAGCAAAATGTGGTGGCACGAAGTAGTACGGAGGCTGAGTTCAGATCAGTAGCTCATGGAATTTGTGAAGTACTATGGGTAAAAAGAATCCTAGAAGAATTGAAGATTTCAAGCCCCTCGCCAATGAAGGTCTATTGTGATAACAAAGCAGCTATCTCAATAGCTCATAATCTGGTTCTTCACGATAGAACCAAACATGTCGAAGTAGACAAGCACTTCATCAAAGAGAAAATAGATAATGGACAGATTTGTATGATATATATAGCAACGGTTGAACAAGTCGCTGATGTTCTTACCAAAGGACTGCCAAGGAAACAATTTGAGAAACTAATAGGCAAGCAGGACATGGAAGATATCTTCAAACCAGCTTGAGGGAGAGTGTTACAAAGGAGAATATTTTGTTTTTAACTAATGGCTGATTCTCGGGGATTAGTAGCTGTAATTGATATTAATATTCTATTTTTAACTAATGGCTGATTTTCAGGAATTAGTAGCTGTATTTGATATTTTATATAAATCAACTCTACAAATTAGGAATATTAGTTGTACAATCATTCTACTTCCTATTTTTAGAGATCTTGTAAAGCCTATAAATGTGTACGTGTATTTGATGTTAAAGATAAGGAAATATAATTTTCACAACAATTTCCTTCTTTCTTCTCTACATATATACATGGAGAAATTATTTCCACAGAACAAAATAATGGACGCAAAGATACATTTCCGTCACAACAATAAATGTCTGTTTATATACGAAACCATGGTCACATAATCACCATATGTTCACATTTTTTAAATCATGGTCACATATATAAATTTCGGTCACGTAGATGTTCTGTGATGCATTTCATTAATTGAAGGGCTCAAGTATTCCGTAATAATTGATTGTGACAAGGTTTACATTAGCACGACAAATTTTGCATCGTTTACACTGCTTTCCAGAATGACTGGTAGATTTCGATCACAATGATAATTTTCGGTCAGAAACGAAAATTAGGTCATGTTTGCTACAGATTAAAATTAAATTTTAATCTAAATCAAAGTCAAACAATCAATATTAACAACATCATTCATGGGTCCTACAACTTTTCAACCACACATTTCAAAAACTTCTATCACAATCTTCTAAAAATCTAATTTTAATCTCCTCTAAACACCCTCTTAATGTCACAGGAACAATTTCAATCGCAAATCCACACACGTTACCGACAAACAATGTATCTGCAATATGTGATTGTCACCATTTTACATTTATGAAGAGCATGTATACCCTACAAGTCATTTTCAATCGAAATCAATGCAATATAAAACCATAATTGTAAGAAGAACATGTACAATTGTACAAAGAACAATGACATCCTGAATGCGGATGATTTTGTGACCTCCTTGTACCAAAATTTTCCAAATGTAGAAAACAATGACGTCATTCTGGACTATCAATCGTATCCAGAGGTGACTTTAGCTAAGATAATTGTCATCTCCTTGCACCAAGATTTTCCAATTGCAGAAAACAATGACGTCGTTCTAGACTGTCGGTCATATCCAGAGGTGACTTCAGCTGAAATAATTGTGACCTCCTTGCACCTATAATTCGGATTATTTGTGATCCTCTGTATTCAGATTATTTGTGACCTCCTTGCACCAAGTAATTTTCAATTGCAGAGAAAAATGGCGTCGATTTGGAATATCGGTCGTTTCGATGATGTCGAGGTGTTTTAGAGGAATATTGTTTTTCAAATGGTAACGGAATCCTTGATTTAGGGATAGTGTTTAATCATACCAAATTTATGTATTTTCTATATATAGTATATAATACATATTTTCTATTATATATTTAGTTAGAACCTGATTTTTGAAAATTCAAAGTATATATTGTAAATTTGGAACGGTGTATACTGAGACTTGGTTTATGTATTGTCCCTATGAAACTTTTCAACTAAACTAATCCCAGCCCAAAGCCAACAAAATCTTGGAGCCCAATTAATAAAAGATTAAGCCCAACCCAAATCACAATCGTTCTGACTACACGGCAACTTCAACCTTCCGTTGCGTCGCCCCTGCCTCGATCTCCAAGCTCCAACCGGTTACTGGGCAGTGATCGTACCTTTCAACACCGAAAATTTTATCTGAATTTGATGTATCTATTGTTGTTCACATACATTCAGTTAGTAATTTCTCTCACTTTTGCTGATTTTCTTTTTAAAGTGTTTGATATTCTGAAACTGTTTTTTAGCTATTTGAGAATGGAGAATCTGGTTAGGCTGTTCGGGGGTGGGGATCGTGCCTTGGGGTGGGTGGGTGTGACTAGTTTGAGCGAATTTGGGAATGGCCGAATTTTGGGCTGCAGATGTATGTTACCAATTTTCCATTCCTTATTTTACTTTATTTGTAAGGGGTTTATAGTATATATCAGTGAACTTCTCCTTTGGCTACTTTTTGTTCCAAAGATTATATTTTTGCAATTAGGCATTTCGAGAATGATCATCAAATCAAATGAGAAAAAAATCTGCAAATGAGTTGAGTTCTCATAAGACTTGTTTGATTACTGTTTCTTATGAGGCGAAATAACGACTTTCTTCTTTTGATCCCTAATCACTCGTGTATTTTATTCGTCACTAAGCCACATTATTTTGAAAGAATGTATTATGGAATAGTAGATTGATGGAGAATGTGTGGTTGAAAAAGTAGGAAAAGTTATATCGAGGGGTTTACATAAATTTTTAAGAGTGAAGAAAATCTTATATCGAGGGGTTTACATAAAAATCCAAGTGAGTTTTTGAGCTTGTAATATTTTTGGAGAGTAACCATTTTGCCTATCAATCTTCTGTAATTGTTGGTCTATATTGTTAAAATGATCTCTATTTCATTTCAAAGTCAACCAATATTTCACCCCCCAAAAAAAGGAAACAAATTGGTTTGACTATCATTGTGTGAGATCATTCCTACTCTTTTATAAGATTTGGGCAATAATTTCTTTGTTTGATGAGTGTGTGATATACAAATGTTTTGTATGCTATATTAAGGGTATATTTTTTTTCCAAATGTTCTCTTGTCAAAATTGGTGAAATTTAGGAGTTACACATACAAAATACTAAGGGACTGTTCTTTTTGTGTTTCAGTTTTGAGTTTTGAATTCATTTTGGATTTTGTGATTTGAGTGTTCATTTTGATATTGTTGAAAATGTAATCTTTTTGACAATTTTGAAAAATTGTTTTCAAAAATCAAAAATTGAAAAACCCGTTCTCTTTCTTCCCCCCTCTCTCTGTCGTCTCTCTTCTTTCACTCTCTGTCGACGAGCAGCGACGGTGGCTGCGATCGGTGTGTGGTGTGCGACGGTGGTTGGTTGTGGCTGCGATCGCCGGTGGCTTCGTCTCTCTCCTTTTTTTTTCTTGATTGTGGCGGTGGTTGGTTGTGGCTATGGCAGTGGCGGTGTTATGTGGTGGTTTTGGGTGTGTGGTGTACGACGGTGGTGTGGTACAAGTTGTGGCTGCGACGGTGGTGGTTGGGTGCTGTGGTGTGGTGATGGTGTTTGGGTGTGTGCTATGGCGGTGGTGGTGGCGATGGCTATGGTGGTGGCGAATCTGGCGGTTTTTTGGTGCAGGCGGCAATGGTAGTGGCTGTGGTTGGTTGTGGCAGTGGCAGCGGTGGTGGGTTTTGTGGTGGCGTGGTGTAGGCGGCGATGGCGGTGGCGTGGTGTAGGCGGCGTTGGTGGTGGTTGGGGTGACGTTTGAAAACACCCAACACGACAAATTTTTTGTTTTGAATTTTCTTTGTAAATTTTTAACTTTTTTAATAGAATAGAAAACACATTTTCACTGTTTTGGAAAATAGAAAACAGAAAACAGTAAAGAGAACATGCCTAAGTTTTCCTAACTTTGATAACAAGTGTTTCAACAAACGTTAACGGCTTAAAGATAAAGTTGATCTTGACATGATGTATAATACCCCAAAATATTTTATAGTCGTTAATTATGAAAATTATGACCTTAGTACAAGATGCTGAAAGTTAGTAAATAAAATTGCATATTGGCCAATAGTTGAGTGACTACGAGTACAATTTCCTGAACTACATATATGATATGAATATTTATATATGTATATGTAATAAGCATATGATATATATAGCATTAGTGTGTGTGTGTGTGTGTGTGTGTGTAAATGTATGGAAATATTTGATGGAATTAAGTAAACTTCCTTCTTATATATAAAAAATAAGTTAAGAAGATTCGTTCCTAAATAATTCAACTACCATGTATGTGCAAATATATAATTATATATAATTACGACTGATTAAATTAAATTATAATATTGCTATAATTACACCGATTTATATATGTGTAATTATATATATAATTATGGTCGATCAAGTTAAATTATAATATTATTATAGTCGCGTCTATATATGTATAATTATATGTAATTATGGTTAATTAATTTAAGTTATATTATTACCATAATTTCGTGCTTCTATATAAATGTGTGTGTATAACTATGATTGTCTCACACTACACACACAGTTCATAAACAATCGTTTGAGGTCATGATAATAGCATATTTATTACATTTTTCACCCATTAATATTTGCGTTTCTATGATTATTTGACGCCTAAATGTACTAAGTACTTCTATATCTTGGTTTAGGTTGCAAATGGGTGAAAACGGTGGAAAATGGAAGAAACAAGTGAAAACTGTTCAAAATGGAAGAAAGTGAAAGTTCATGGACTAAAGTGAAAATGCTATAAACTTGTTTCCAACCTCGAGAGGAAGATTCAAGAGTGTTAGAAGTCAATTGGATGAAGGAATGAGCCAAATGGATGAAACATAGCCAAAACATGATCACAAATCAACTTTCAAGTTGAAAAGTTTCGCATCGATTTTCAGCATCATATTGAGACCAGTTTTTGACATAGAAAACGATCGATTTTGAATATGGTATTTGAAGCAAAGTTGTAGCTCTTTGAGTTAGCTTTTCAACGCAGCTTGAATCCACTCAATCCGATATCGGGAGAGGAAGATACGACCAAAATACTGAAAACTGTTCGAGGGATAAACATTATAACCATGCGGCTGCATGGTCATCTACCGAGAATATAAAGGTTGCAATTCTTTGTTCGATGCGGCCGCATGGGTTTATACCTTGCGGCCGCATGGGTCATTTCCTTGATAAAATTTCTGGTTTCCTTCTACGACTTAATCACTTATGGTAACTTATTGTGACACGATTTCTCAACCCTAAAAGATCCCAAAACGTTCCAGAATGCCTCATTCTTCATTATTCATCAATCTTCCA
>CAIGRF010384849.1:0-10498 GCA_903798235.1 Fraxinus ornus | reverse complement strand
ATTACCTTAAAAATATCAAAGCCCGTACATTGTACTGGCGCACGACTAGTAGCCTAAAAAAGGCTCAAAAACCTTTCCATGCAGACCATAAATATAATGATCGTGTTTGTCTTCACCAAGCCATAATCAACGATATTTTCAGAGAATACAATACCAGAATTAGAGATCAGTCACAAGGCTGAAAGTTTACAGAATCGTTGTTGGGTTTCGAACGTTTTCAAGATAGAAGCATCATTTTATATATTGCATAATGATGATTTTTTTTAGCACACTTATTTATTCTATTGGACTTGATAAATTATGGCTAGTTGAACGAATTTCTATCTAATTTAGTATAAATATGTTAATTGTAGGTAAAATTCAGAGTTTGATGCAATTGGCGTGAAAAATGGATGATTTTGAGTTGATTCAAAATTGTTTCGGAGCAATTAAAAACTAACCGAATTGGACATGAGTAATAAGAAGTATTAAGAGAGCAATTGGAAGAAAATCGCAAGTTTCGGGCGTTCCATCATATAAAATTGGAGAGAAAATAAAAGAAAAAAATTCAAGAAATTAAGGTTTCAAGTTCTTGGTTTGGAGATGGTTCTTGGTACAAGATCATTTTTATTTTTTTATTTTTCCTGAAAAGTTGGTGATGTACACAATTTTTCTCTTTTATTTTTCCTTTCAAAGCATGCGTGACTTGCTGGAAAGAACGATATAACCTAACTGGAACCTTTAAATTTAATTCTCAAGATTCTAGATTTTAATTTGTTCATGTGTTGATTTTGCTTCAATTTTTTATTAGCTTTGGAATAGTTGATAACTATTTCATTGAATTTGTGAATTTGTAGTTAAACGAGAATTAAATTATAGATTTAGACCATGTAATAAAATTCGACAATTTGGATAAAAGGATAAAAGGCATAGATACATTTTATAATTGTTATGATCATTAATTGAATTCTTTGACGATTTAATGTGGTTAGTTGGGGATTACTCGGACTCACATAGAGATATAATTTGTTAACTCAACTAGATATGATTAATTTGAACTCGAGAGACATAAACTCATTTAATTAATGCTTTCGACCGAAATAACATTTGAAAATGAATTTTGAGAGGCAAAATCAAAGAGTAACTATGATAAAATCGTGAGTCCTAACACTTCTAGCACATACATTTAAACCTTAAACCATAATTGCACACTTTTAATTGATTTCTTTGATTTACCAATTTAATTATTAGAATTATAATGAATAATCTTTAATTGTTTTTTCATGAAATTGAAGTTATGAATTTAGGGATATTTCAATTTTAGTTAGATAAATAGTCCTTATGGGAAAAATAATTCAGAATTTTAAATTCACTTATTGCTTGTTTACTGTACCTTACACTTACAATAAAAGTCATGCAACAAGTTTTTTGTCATTCACCATCAACAACCTCAAAAACTTATTACATGATTTGTATGGTCTGACTTTGCACCATTCTTTATTTATCTTTCAAAATTTTACTCTAGACATTTTCAAAATAATATAACTTGCCTACATCTAGAGGTGGGTAAGAGTTGGGTTGGGTCGGTTTTTGTTTCAATCCAAATTCAACCTAACATTATCGGTTTGATTGAAATTTAACACAATCCAACCCTGTAAAGGTTGAAACCCAACCCAACCCAACTCAATCAATTATCGATCGGGTCGGGTCGAGTTGGGTTGGTCGATTTGGGACGACTTGACAACAAAAATTAATATCATCCAATTTTCTATTATACTAAATTCGGATAGACAAGATTAAATAGTAAGTAAGTAAATAAATAAATAAAATTATCTATTATCTTATTCAATCCTTATTAGCCGAACTTACAAAGAACAAAATGCATTTAAGATGACATGGAAAACATATACTATATTTATTGTGGAATGACAGTAAGCTCCTCATCTAAAATGCACCAAGGTAATTATAGTTACATTATCTAATCATACTTTTCAGGTTCTTTTTACAAGTAATTTGATTTCAATTCTTCATTTCATAGATTTAAACTACAAAAAAAATTACAATAATTACTACCAACTTGCGTTCAACAAAAACTTTCTTAACATGCATCAAATTGTATCCCTTGGAACATATAACAAAATAACAAAAATATAGTTGATATGCCAACTACTGTGGACATTATCGAGTCCTTGAAGATCATTGTGAGAGTTTAAAGATGAGATTAAAGACCATGCCTTCCATTGATCTTACTCATGATCATTTTTTCTAACTCCATACACTTCCTCTCGTATTCATGCCTCTTTTCTTCCATTTTTTTTTAATTCTATACGCTCTCATCTTACCTCCTCTATCTCTCGACGCATATCATCTTTTTCCTTTGTTAGCTCATCAATCTTCTCGCAAGCATTGAGAAGCTACTCTTTTCATCTAACATCTCCATCAGCATACTCCATTGATGGAACAAACTTAGATCTAGAGGATGTACTTAAAGCAGATAGGAAAGTACCAAGATCATACAAACGGCCGCCTTTACTTGGGCCTTGGGTTGCTTCACACCACAATTCAATATCAATATCAGGTTGTGATAATAACTCTGAACCATGCTTTACCTCCATAGAAAGCTCATACTTTTCCTATAAAATCAAATATGTCATAATTTACGCTATATGAAACATGTAATACAAATATATTTTATATATACTTACACAAACAAGTCACGATTTATTATCAACATATTCTCCTTGTCCCTTGTTTCGTTTATGTACGCGTTTGAACAGCTCTGAAGCATGTGATGGTTGACCTAATTCTTTGCGCTATAAACCAACAACAACTATATCATAATAGATCATACATTCACTAAGTTATATATTAAACAGCTAAAGTAAGCAAAACATACACCTTTAATTATTTGTGTATCAAAAACATTCAAAGGGACATACCATTTTATGTTCGTGCGCGACAATTGTTATCGAACCGGATGTGTGCTTAGTCACTGTTCTTAATTTATGCGTAAGCCGATTATCATGTCCAGATTTGGACTTCTTCTTCCATTCATCGTTGCTCCATTTTTTTTTCTACAAGCTCGTTCCAATGCTCAGGGCTTAACTACTGTGGTTCATGTCTATTCCAATCAGCCACATCTTTAGAACCACTTTTCTTCTTTGCGTCTTCTCCAGCCTCACAAAATATGTCCCTAAGTCAAACCTTTGAGGTTGCTAACCATACTGCCTTCACCTCATCTTGCTTTTCTACATCCCAAGTGTATTTATTCTAATATAATAATAAGAATTACATGAAAAATAAATCAGTGATAAGAAACACAAAAATGTAATTTTTTTATAACCAATCGCACGAAGAAGCAACTATTTGTTCTGCACTTAGTTTATCTTTATTATAAAAGGTTCATTGGATTTTTTCTAGTTTAGCAAACCTTCACATACTTGCATTAGACAACATATAGAAAAATCTTTTTGTGCATGTGATTTATCTTAATCTCTTTTCAGTTGCATAAGTGTGCATTTGAAATCTGCCCAATTTTCACAACTTAAACACACACAAATTCCAAGAAATTTCATTTGCAATCCAATATATACGTAAAGGAGAGAACTAACTAGTGCTATTGAAAATCATGATACTTCAAAAGGGGCAGGATATGATAATTATGACGTATCAACAGATTTTACAACAAATTTGTACAATGAATGGTAAAACAACCTCAAGTTGTTTCCAGAAGAGCGCTCTTGTTGCATCTGGCACTGTATGAAACGTTGAGTAAGGCCCTCCAAGATAAGCTTTCATTATAGCACTAATGTCACGTGATGCGGACACGGTAATAAACCTGGATTGGTAAGAAAAAAGAAGATCAAAGTGGACAAATTACCGAGCTTGTGAAATGCTTGAACTAGACGACTTAATGTTGCAGAAATACTCAACTAATAGTACAGAATTGTAGAAAAATGAAGGTTTAAACCAGACGACTTAATCTTGTCTTTTTAAGATAGTTTTGCTCCATTTTGATTAGTTTATTGCCTAAATATCACACTTATTTTTATAAAAATGAGTTGACTCCAAGCATACAAATACATTGAGATCAACAACAATAATGTTGAATATTTTCTACCAATGCAATATAAGCACCAAGTTGAAAATATGTTTTTATTCATTTAAGTCCATTTGAAACTAAAAAAGAACAAAAACATGGACATTATTACAGAAACTAAAAAAATCATTAACAATGTGGTTCTTATTGTACTCAAGTTGCACATATCATAGAATTATTATATGTTACAGAATATGAATGAAATAATCAACAAAAAATGTAGACTTGCTTATTTTTATCCCATTCTAAGATAATCATTCCCAAGCCATCTACAGAGACATTTGTGCCTTGGTTGGGACCTCTTGTCTTCCAATAGAACAACCGTCTTTCTCCTCGGTAGACCCACTCTTTGTTCTTCCAATAGACACACCCTCTTCTTTCTCAGTAGAAAGTGATGGTTGAGACGCATATTGATCCCATTCTTCATCTTCCTCATTTTCTAGTCTATGAGACTGACATTTGGAGGGCCATCGTACTATAGACATCTTCTATTCAATAGGGTTAGAGATATAGATAAACCCTTCACATATATGAAAGGGAAGAAATACAGATTTTTCAATAGTTTTGAAAAGTTAAGTGTAAATGTAGGAGAAGTTTTATAGATATCTAGAGATTGAAACACTTTAAAGATAATGGGGGGGAATACACAAAATTTGGGAGGGAATTGTACAAAAAAATTGGGAGGGAGAATTTTAGGGATTTCATAGAGTGAAAATCTCGAGTGAATTTTTGGGAGTGAAAATATAATGTACGAGAGGTTCTATTCAATGTGCGAGAGCGAATATTAATCTCGACAAGACCAAATCTTCGATGCACACTAATCCCACCGTCATTGTGAAACCAATCACATTTGAATAAAGTAAGCTTTTTTCCAGCTACTCCTAAATATTCAAGTTCCAGTATTTCAGTTATCAAATCATAGCAGTCAGATTCATAGTCATTATGACAACTTCCTAATACGCTAACACCACTATTCATTGTCATCTTGTGCTGCCCGTAATCTAAAATATGAAACTTAAAATCGTTTACAAAGTATCCGTTGTAATATCTCATTGTACGAGATGGACCCAAAGCCCTAGCTTTTATACGAGAATCAACTATGTTGTTATCATCCAAAACTTGAAGATAAGAAATCACTAGCTATAGAACATCTGTTTAGAAAATACTTTGTCAAAGTAGTAAAGATATTAGTTACAACATTACTTACATATTCCCTCAACCAACAAGAAAAAATGTTCATCACGTAAACGATCAAGTTGTGCCTCAGAAATTTGGGGATAAACCATTATCATACGTTTATCGAACTCCCTATACAATAACAGGAAACTGTATAAGCAACTGCTTGTGCCATAAATATGTAAAGGTACTCATAGTATAACTAGAACTATTTACTCCACAAAAGGTGTGACTTCATCGCAATTCAAGAGAACATAGAGTGAAACAACCTTGAATTCCTTATGTCATTAATCTACAGTTAGAACGTTGGGTGCCAAGTGGTTGTCCAGGCATACTAAAAATTTCACCTTGCGTTAATTGGTTCTTTGAATGCCAAATCATGTGTACTGATGTATGCATTGACATATACAAACTTTGAAGCTTAGAGGTTAAAGGTAGATATCGTATCACCTTGTGCAAAACTCTATGCCCTGATCGAGATACCTTCTCTTTATACCATGGACTACAATACTTAGGACATTGTGTCATGTTCTCTGTTTCTCTATAGTACAATATGCAATCATTAATACACGCATGATCTTCACTATTTCAAGGCCAAAACTAGATAACATTTTCTTTGTTTTATAAAATGCCACTTCTAACTGGTCATCTTCCGGTAAAATTTCCTTAATTATGGACAATATACGGTCATAACGCATTGTAGGCATATTATATTTACATTTCAAATTCAAGAGTCTTGCCATTGTCGAAAGTTTGGTATGCTTACTACATCCAGATCAAATAGGTTTGTCGGCTTCTTCCAGGAGTTTAAAGAAATTTGAAGCCTGTTGATTTGGGACATGTTCCGGAGTACACTTATCTTGATTGACAAATTCATTGAACATCTCAAGGCCCATCGTATCCATTACCATGTTACAACATTACTTACATATTCCCTCGACCAACAAGAAAAAATGTTCATCACGTAAACGATCAAGTTGTGCCTCAGAAATTTGGGGATAAACCATTATCATACGTTTATCAAACTCCCTATACAATAACAGGAAACTGTATAAGCAACTGCTTGTGCCATAAATATGTAAAGGTACTCATAGTATAACTAGAACTATTTACTCCACAAAAGGTATGACTTCATCGCAATTCAAGAGAACATAGAGTGAAACAACCTTGAATTCCTTATGTCATTAATCTACAGTTAGAACGTTGGGTGCCAAGTGGTCGTCCAGGCGTACTAAAAATTGATAGACATCCTTTGGGATTGAAATCCATTCGTCATCATTCCTTCGTACACGATTCTATCTTCTTTCAATATTTTTCTCATAATATAGTGAACAAAATGTTGATGTTTCCTCTACAAGTTACGCCTCTACTATAGACGCTTCAACATGAGCTCGATTTTTCACCTTCTTTTTCAAGTGGTGTAGAAACCTGTAGTATAAGTATTAAAATATATTTTCATATTTAATGTTAGAAGAAGATAATATAAGAAGTAAAACATTGGTACCTCTTAAAAGGATACATCCAACGATATTGCACATGACCTCCAACTTTAGCTTCATATGCTAAGTGAACAGGCAGATGCTCCATTGAATAAAAAAATGATGTACCGTTTGATGCATAACAATCAGGTATTTTTAATTTTTTTTTTATCCATGTGCAAACTTCTCGTTTCTGCTCCTTCGTTAGGCTATAAGCAGCCTTAGGCATATACAATTTTCCTCTTTCATCTTCATATATATGAAGCTAGGAACGATTACAATAAAGTTTTAATTCCTTTCTGGCCTTGAAATTGTCTTTTGCTTTTCCTTTTATATCAATATCTGTGTTGAATATATTATCGAATACATTCTTTTCGATGTGCATCACATCTAAATGGTGTCGAATAAGATTTGTATGCCAATAAGGCAACTCCCAAAATATGCTTCTTTTCAGCCAATTATGGCTACAACTAAAACATTTTATGACTTTTCTCTTACAAAATTTTCCTCTTGAAATGTCTGAAAGGTTCTCAACTCTAATTTGCAACTCCTCACTAATTAGTCAATGTAGTACCTCATCATTTTCAACTCTACCTATATAGACATTGTCTTGTTGTTTTCTAAAAGCATGTTTGGGTGGCAAGAATCTACGATAGTAATCAAAAAAATGACGTCTTTCCTCCATTTTTAAGTGTAAATGATTTAGTTTGACCCATGCAATACGGACAAAACTTTAGACCGTGTGTACTCCATCCAAACTTTGCATGTCGTATGTTTCAGCACCTTCATCCCACAATATTTTTAGTTCATCTATCAGATGACGTAAATAAACATCAAGGTTTTTTCCAGGACTCTTTGGTCCCGGGATAACCATACTCAAAAACATATTATCTCGTTTCATGCACATCCAAGGTGGTAGATTGTACACAGCCATTATAACTGGTCAAAAAGAGTACTGCACATTAGACATGGTAAAAGTATTAAATTCATCTGTGCATAAAGCAAGACATACACTACGTGGATCGAGGCTAAAAGGAGGATAAGTTCGATCAAAGCGCTTCCATGCCTCACTATGTACAGAATGCGACATTTCACCTTGCGTTAATTGGTTCTTTGAATGCCAAATCACGTGTACTAATGTATGCATTGACATATACAAACTTTGAAGCTTAGAGGTTAAAGGTATATATCGTATCACCTTGTGCGGAACTCTATGCCCTGATCGAGATACCTTCTCTTTATACCATGGACTACAATACTTAGGACATTGTGTCATGTTCTCTATTTCTCTATAGTACAATATGCAATCATTAATACACGCATGATCTTCACTATTTCAAGGCCAAAACTAGATAACATTTTCTTCGTTTTATAAAATGCCACTTCTAACTGGTCATCTTCCGGTAAAATTTCCTTAATTATGGACAATATGCGATCATAATGCATTGTAGGCATATTATATTTACATTTCAAATTCAAGAGTCTTGCCATTGTCGAAAGTTTGGTATGCTTACTACATCCAGATCAAATAGGTTTATCGGCTTCTTCCAGGAGTTTAAAGAAATTTGAAGCCTGTTGATTTGGGACATGTTCCGGAGTACACTTATCTTGATTGACAAATTCATTGAACATCTCAGGGCCCATCGTATCCATTACCATGTNTATCCATTACCATGTTTTGATGGGTATAGTTCATTGTAACTTGTGCAACTGAGGATTCACCAACATCTGATGTATGATTAACGACTAGTTCACCATATGCTATCCATTGTGTATAACCACTTCTAAATCCATTTTTGTAAAGAAGAATCTCACAGCATATCCTTCTAGAAACCTCCTATTGTCACATTTATAATATGGGCTCTTAATTTTATCTCCAATTCTTGGTTGTGAAAAGGCAAATTCAATAAACTCTTCAACCCCTTTAATAGAAATGTCAAAAAGAAAACCATCATCTGCTCGTTCAAACATCCAACTATGGTCAGCCTCTATGTTGTTGAACAATTTTACATCTATATTTACACAAAAAGAAAACAAGAAATCTTCTCATTAATAGTATATATGTAACTACACACTACAATAAAGAAAGCATGTGACTAAAGTAACTAAATTCTTTCCATAAATTTTTTAGATGCTTAAGTTCAACTTTATACTATAATCAAATTGCATATTACAAAGAAAATATAAGCATAAAAGAATTAAGAATCAAGACACTGTTAAATATCGAAAGCCAAAAAATTAATAACAAAAACATAGAAAAATCACTGACAAATTATAATGCATTGTTAACACACTATATCATATGGAAATAAATCTTCAAATCAAGAAACTCGTCTCTTAAAAAAAGGATTTCACACAAATAATTTAAATCACTCACCATATTACCTTGAAATGGAAATGCAAAAATTATGAGTATGATTCAAGCTTGTACCACGATCTATATGAACTCCAAGCTATTTGAATTATTCGTTGTAGAACTACAAAAGACAGATACAATTAGGCGTGATGTCGATTTTGGGGGAAGGAAGAAAAGTAGATGGAGTGTGAGTTCGCGTTTTGGGGGAACGAAGAAAAGTAGCTGTAAATTGGGATTTTATTTTTATGCTCGAAACTGATACAGATGGGATGGGTCGGGTCTAATATTACCGATGTAATCACCAATGAAAATATTCGTTAGTATATTTTTGAGTAAATTTTAATTTTTTATTCCAAATTTACCTATTGAAAAGTCCATCGGTAAATATTTTACAATATTTATTTTTTTATTCAAAGTTTACCAACGGAATACCTACAGAAAATCACTGACAACTGGTATGTGTTGTTGTTTCCGTCGGTAAACCTTATCCTTTTAATTTAAGATAATTAAATTCATATATTGCCAGAAATCCGTTGGTAATCCGTTGCTATTAGCAATGGAAATGGACTATCGGTAATTTTTCATCGCTGAAGCCGCACTTTCTAGTAGTGTTCGACAAGTGTATCATCTAACATCATGTTAAATTGTTGCACGATGAATATCTCTCCCACAAACATGTTGTTGTCATCAATGTGGGAATCTCTCATCTCATATTATTGCTGGTGTCTTACATTTTTCGTTCCCTAAGAGACAATGAAACCAAGAAAAACAAGTAGATAAGTTGAAAAAGAAAAAAATGATACAAAAAACTAAACAAAGCTAAAAATAATGTAAACCAATAATAAGTAAAAAATAGTCACTGACAACGATTCTATCACAATTGTATGATATTGTTAACAAGCAACAAAATAGACCCAATAGTTCAAGCTATTGTTTTCATGAGTACTACTATTTAATTGTTGATTTGACTATTCCTATCTTCTATTTGAATAAAAAAAAAAAGGGTGATTTTGATTTTATCCTAAATATTATAAATCTGTGATAATAAAAAATGTACAAGCACAAGTGGACTATTTAGGTTTTTATATAATGGTTAAAGCGTTATGATTCTTGATTTTATAATCTATTTCATTAATATGAAAGCAAATTTTAGCAACAATTATTATGTGTAACCCTTTCAAATTCTTCAAAATTAATTGATTTATCTCTCTCTCAAGTTCTAGCTAATCGTACTTAATCAACTCACAATGTCTTTACCTGAATCTATCATAATCATTAATCAAGAGTATTCAACCACCAAAGAATTCAATCAATGGTCTTAAATTTCAATTTTTACTATATCGTCTTGTTAGGCAATTTGTTGTCAAACGACCTCCTTGGGCAATGATGAAAGTCTCGTTTGTCTTATTC
>CAIGRF010384839.1:24954-35745 GCA_903798235.1 Fraxinus ornus | reverse complement strand
GGAATAGTAGATTGATGGAGAATGTGTGGTTGAAAAAGAAGAAAAAGTTATTGATGTATTGGAAAATATTATTTTATTAAAAAATATGTGGTTGAAAATGAAAATTTTAATGTGTACCAAACAGGGGCTTAGAAAGAATTCTAATTAAATTAGGAAATTTGCAATTTGGGGCCTCAAAAAGGCCCCGCGCGCACCATGGTTCTAGTCGCGCATGCGCCGTGGTTTAGTCTCGTTCTCAAGTTGGTGAAAATAGGGTATCGCAAGTGCCGACTCACGTCTGTTCGTCCATAGACAACTTTTGGCATTTTGGTCATACATTTTATCTTCCGATATGTGAGTGACTCAGAGTGCATTGAAAAGATAATTTAAAGGGCTATAATTCTTATATAAATAAAAAATTTCCAGTTCAAACGTTTGCTATGCAAAAAATGGGTTTCAATATGAGGCTGAAAATTTGGTATAACTTTTTCGGCTGAAAATTGATTTGTTAAAATACTGTAAATATATTTCACTCAGTTGACCTTCAATTGGATCCAATTGATTCATAGCAATCTTCAATTATTGTTTTGTGATTTGAATCAACTATTGAATGTTTGCACTTTGATCACCAAACTTTAGATTTCTTTCGTTTTTGCCCCTTTTTCCTTCCTTTGTTCCAATTCCACCAATATGTATTGAGTTCAGCCTAACAAACATAATTAACTCATAATTAAGCTATATTTCATTTAAATCACTAACAAATATTCCAATTTAATTATCTAGATAAGTGTACAAAATACACTTATAAAAAATCATTTAAATATTTTTTTCTTAAACTCATTTTCAAATTTCAACAACATATTCTTAGAATAAAATATTCAATATGTAAATTGAAATTTTTTTTTCTATATTTTAACCACAAATTTTCCATAAATCACTATTCCAAAACTCTTTTTTTCTAAAAAAAATAAAATAATAATAATAAAATAATGGTTGTCAAACGAGGGGTTTAATGTTGAAAATGAAACGAATACATTATTGGGCCTCAAATTGAGGCCCAAAAGGGGATTAATTCATGTGAAAAATTCATGGGTCATGTATTATCTTTCATGAAATAAAAAATCAGGCCCCAATGTTTAAATTTACAAAATCAGGTTTTTCCATGAATTAATTAATTATATTTTACAATTAATCTATTAAATTAAATATTTAAGTGTAATATAATATAATTGACCCATCCCACTCCACCTCCACTACCCCCACTGCTCTGGCGACTATTCAGGTGACCGGCGACAACTCCGACGACTGTTCTCCGGCCGAGCTTAATTCCGACGACTATTCCGATGACCGCTTTATCGTCAATGAATTCCGGTAACTGCTCCGATTTCGAGGTCACAGATATCTTGTTAAATAGTTAAAAATTTAATTTTCGATCACAACTTATCAAATTAATTGGTCACAGATTATTTTGAGGTCACAATTGAAAAAATTTATAGGTCACAGATTTTTAATTGATCACAAGTGAAGAAAATTTGTTGGTCACAAATTTCCAAATTTATTGGTCACAGATTATATTTTGAGTTATAGATTAACAAATTTTAAGGTCACAGTTAAATAGTTAGCCACAGAAAACTATATAGTTGGTCACATACACCCAAACACATGTCCCCCAATCTTACTACACAAAAAAAACTTGGTCACAGATCTATATAGTTGGTCACATACATCGAAACGCCCCGTCCCCCAATCCCAAAACACCAACTATTTGGTCACAGATCGACCAAATAGTTGGTCACAGAAACTCTTCGTCCCATGAGCCCGACGCCGTCGCGACCTCCATCGCCCCGACCCTATCGACAACCTACAACAGCCACACACAGAGATCCAGCCGCCACAGCCACACCACACACAGTCCACAAATCCGTCACACCACAACCTAGAAACCACCGCAAAATCAAAACCAAAAAATCCACCACTATTTGCAAAATGTGCAAATCACCATTTTCATTTTCAAAAAAACCATCACAACGTGCAAATCACTAACAACAACAAGATTTGAGAATAAAGAAAAACCCAAATTCTCCCTTAATTGGTCTCAGTTCAATCACTAAATTCCGCCAGTGAAAATCGAATATGTCTATCATTTATATTGAACATCTCTTCTTGGTTTGGTCGTTTGACCTCCCATAGCAATACGTAATGTATCAAAAGGGGTTGGACAACAACCTCTTTGCTGTTCATGTGCTAAGATAAACATGTGTGTATAAAAATCTCTTTCTGCCCGTTGTTGAATGTAATCACAAAGTTTGTGATGACATTTGTTTGTGGTAATTTTGTCAGAGAACCAATTGCTTTCTTTGATCAAATAGTTTCAATCCTGCATAAATTATAGTGTTAGACAAGTGATCGTGACCTTGATCACATACATAAACATGTGACTGGGATCTATAATTGCCTGACCGTAACATTATTATTATTATTATTTTTCCCGTGATTGTGACATTTTCTAGAAAATAACTCATAAACTGTAGCCAATCCAAACACTTGTATTTTGGTAAAATCAGGTAATGATATAACGAAATAAGGCCACATTTATCAATATACTAGTGTAAACACGTGCGATGCACGTGCTAGAGTTTAGTTGGGTATTTAATAGTGTGGAGTAATTTAAGGAGAAATAAAAGAGAATCTAAAAAAAAAAATTGTAAAGTTTTGAATATTATAAAAATGGAGAAATGAAAGAGAATCTAAAAAAACATTGTAAATTAGTTCAGTTAAATAGCAAACACCAATCCTCTAACCCCACCCAAAAAGAAGAAAGGAAAAATGCCCCACCACCACAAAGTATTCACACTGAAGGCTAACGTGATCAGGTCCCGTTTATTAAGCAGCAAACATTCGTCCGCTGAGGACAAGAACTGGGGTGTTCGTAAATGCATAATCATAATATACTGTACACTCAGAATGCAATTCCTATTCGTTTTTCTCTATTCCTTTTGTGTATGCCCGCTCACGTGTCTAAGACAGAGAGGGAGGGAGAGAGAGCATCCATATAATTATATAGAAGATAAATTAAGATACTTCAATGGAAGAGAACAAGATAAAGAAATGCAGGTGGAATTTCTTGGTGTAGTTCTTGATATGAAGGATCTAAACTGCAACAACATGACAGAGTTAGGCCATGCACTTCTTTTTGCCTGCTTGATAACTTCACTTAAAAGTTAAGGCTGACACAGCTACAAGTCCAAACCAAAATTAGGTCCATTGGGAAGATGTCAAAATGGAAATGTACTTTTTTGATATGAAGGATCTAAATTAAAACAACATGACAGAGTTAGGCCGTGCACTTCTTTGGTTGCTTGATAACTTCACTTCAAAATTTAGGTACATATGACACAGGTACAATTCCAAACCAAAATTAGGTCCATTGGGAAGATGTCAAAATGGAAATGGTTCCAAATTAACTCCAGTTAAATTTGTCATGTCTTCTTACTTGAGTAATAACAGCAGTACAAGCCCCAGCTGCAGCAGCAAGAACAAGATTGGCTTTTGTTCCAATGGATTTGGAACCAGTCTTTTCCAGATAGAGTCTTTTAAAGTAGCTATATCCACAAAAATAGACAAACTGAGCAATAAAAGATTGCAGGTTCTTGGTCCCAAGTCCCTGATACAACGAAAGGACCTGCTTGCTGGATATTGCCTCCCATAAAATGTCGGAGAGATTTCTGCAATGAACAGAATAAATGATTTAGAATTTGAAAATGAATAATATTACAACGCGAACATAGGAGCAAAAGCAGGGCATACAATGTTAGGGGAATTACATGAAATTGAGAAAATTCAAGCTAATTTTGTAAACATGAAACAAAGAAGTCATTAAAGAATCACCATAATCCTACGATAAAGAAAAGTCTTATGAAAATCACCAAAAATCTCACACACGAACACCAAATCCATAAGCCGAAAACCTTTCAAAAGCTAACCCAACTCTCGAGCCTCATTAAGCTGCTTTATCTCCTCTGCTCCACCAATGTATTTCCCTCTAATAAATATCATTATCACATTGTTAAATAACAATGTATTTCCGATCCAAAGTTACAGGAACCAACACATTCTCAATTAGATGAACCTTTCCTAGTTCCTATCTAAAGCTCATATAAAGCAGTATAAACTAGTGTGATTTAAGGCATAATTAACTGAGCAGAAAAAGTGTCTATTCAGAGTGGCTCAAGCTTTGCTTCCTTAGGCAAGAGACCAAGCTTGGAACAAAATGTACACATACCAAGCTCAAGCTGTTTATTTGGCGCACATTTACATGAAAATGATAAGATTTCAATCAATACAATATACCGCAGCGTATATACCATAATATTGACACACAAATCCATCCATCTCCTTTAGAAACAATCACTCATTCACATTCGTATATGGTTGTAAGTGAGTATTGAAATAAAGAAACCATATATGTATGACTTTCAGTGGTAAGATAAGAACAAAGAAAAATTTCATCTCTCAATAAAATTTGTAACAAGAATTCACGTACTGGATCCATAGCGTTAGCATTCTTTAGTGGATGATGATATGAAGGATAACTTCCACGGATTCTCTCATACCAGTACCACATTATACATATTCTTATTTAGAACCATTTGCTCCAGATTTTATGTAACAGTTCTCATCTCCTTTCTACAAAATCGAAACCGAAAATTGTAATGCGACAATGGTGGTTCTTTCTTATCTATAACCCACTAACTTACTCTATGATTTATTCCTCTATCTATGTATACTAAAACTACATTCACATTTAGTCACTTGACATTCCACTTACCCAAATCCAATTGGTAGCAACATTTGATAAAATATGTAAAATTAATTGAGCAATTAGCACACCATAAAGCAATAAACGCAAATACCCACTGGCTGAAAAAAATATAATATTGTTATATGAAATAAGCCCTTATATTTCTAGAGAAAAGAAAATAAAGAACCCATACTGGAAATCAATCCAGGAACAAATAACAAAAGAAATAAAATTTAAAATATAAAACTACAATTGTCTAGCACCCATCACGCATCAAACTCAAGATCCACCAACATAAAACAGAAACCCAATATGCAATTAAAAACAAATACTAAAAAAATTCATACCGATTGGTGGGGTCCAGTGGGCATTGCCTCAATTCCATAACCACCTCCAGGGGCATTTCCTCCTTGTTAAGAATTCTTGGCTTGCTCTGTCGCTTGTTGTGTTACGGGCTGTGGCACTGTAACCCCAGGTGGGGTGGGTTCTCAATGTTGATGCTGATCGTAACCGTAATAGGCCTGCTCCTGTTGATTACTCTATTGATTGTATGCATAATAAGCTTGTGCGGATTGATCGTAGGCTTGGATTTGAGACGAGGGGTCGTAAGCCTCTTGTTGGTAATTAGCAGGGTAATCCATGGAAGCTTTGTGATTTTTGTTCCTATGGTGAATTTTGTGTGTGTTTGTATGTCGATTTTAGGGTTTCGTGATCAATTTGCAACAAAATGCAACCCTGAATTGTTAGAATTCTGCATTTTGTTGTTGAGAATTTGCTCCAATTTGAGGTTTGTTTGGAAGCTTCTAGGCTTTCGGGATTTATAGTAAGAGTTTGTTTGATAGAGATTAAAATTGGATTAAAATTGAAAAATTAGTTGTTATTGTTGACTTTTATTAGATGGGTGGGACTCAATAACGGTCATATTTTCAATTTTAATTGGATTTTAATCGTTACCAAACAGGACCTAAAGGAGTCTCCTGCACACGAAGCCTCCCGAGCGCGCACGGAGATGCACTGAGCTGATTTATTTATTTATTTTTATTTTTTTAAAGTTAAGGCGATATCAATCTCCATAGATGATATCTAAAATTTAAACAACCATTTCGCAAAGCACAGAACCCCAATTGCGTAGCATGGGGACACCGTGCATGTCTCCGTGCAGGCACGGAGGCACCGTGCATGTCTCCGTGCCTCACATAGACACATCCTATTTTTTTTTTTTTTTTTGGTCAAAATCAACGATTTCTATAAAATCAATTTCGATTCAAACCAAATTCACAACAACAACTCCTTCAAAATTCATCATTATTTCAATTCTCAAATCACAATCAATCTGTAAAAATATAAGTCTGGAATTTCGAATATCATCTGTGGATGCATTATTGTTCTTCTACTTTTAGCGTCTCTGCTATTTTTCATGGGATTTCAGGCGGCTGCTTCGATTTTACAGGTTTGATTGCCGAAGGAAAATTGGGAGTTCTGAGAATGAAATGAAAATATGTAAATGAAAAGAAATGGGAATTCTGATTGTTCTTATTCTTTTGTTGCATATAATGCGATTTCACATATATGAGGGAGCATCTGTGTGGTTGGAGAAGGCAACGGGAATGCTAGATTCCGGTAAGGTAAAAAGCGAGACGTAGACAACGCTAAATTGGATGCTCAAGCGAGACGACGTCGTTTTGGGTGACGATAGGAGAATGCGACACGTGGCAAAAAACTTCCTATTTTATATTGTATAGATAAATATTAATTAAAACATATTGGCAATTGTGAAAATAAATCTTTAACATCTTACTTTTGAAGTGTAAAGTTTAAATATAGGGTTTTGCTTTAAGGTTTTCAATGTTTAGAGTGGGAGAAAGCGATTCTTGCAACAAGATCATAAACTTTTTTCGTTTTTCCTTCAAATTCGGTGATGTACTGCATTCTTTCTTACATTTTTCTTTTTCCATGATGTGTAACGAAATCCAAAGTTGAGACGGATGATGTAACATAGTTGTGAACTATTGATCTAGAACTTCGCAAGTTGACAGTATCATAAATAAGTAATAAAATTGACATTAGGCCAAGTATCGATCCCATAAGGACTAAGTATTTGAACTAGTTTCAACTAACGTTAATTTTAACCACAACACAATTATTTGAGATTTAGAGTAGTTAAATAAATTAAAAGCTAATCTAATTATCTAACTAACAAACTAATTGAAAAACGTGTGTGAAATTCAAGTAATAGCAAACACTAGGATTTCAAATCCCCCTATATTCCTCCACCTTAATATCAACTACATTATTTGAAAACACTTATTCAGAATTGAAGATCAATGTTCCAATATTGTTTAATAATCTCTATGAAGAATATGTCCTCACATACGACCTACTTATGTCTCTATGAAGGATATTGCATTGTTTGACAACATTTATTCTAGTCGAATTAAACATATCATCACATATGACCATCGTATATCTTTATGAAAGATGCGAATGTGTAAAAATGCATAAATTACAAGAACATTCATGAGATCATGCAAACAATAGTTGTTACCGCATGTCAAATTTCTATTTCTTCTCTCGAATGTGAATAGAAATCACAAAATATTTCAATTAATGGTCAATTAATTGAAAATGCATTGGAATCCTAAGAACCATTCAAAATCCAGTGCGTATTAATGTCAAAATAAAAACATAGGGTTCAATGTTATCCTATACAATTAGTTGAGCATCACACGATTATAATAACACAAATTGATATTACCTAGAATCAAAGTATGGAAAGAAGATGGAAAGAAATTTTGAAATCCTTGAATCTCTTCAGTGGCTCATTAATCAATCTCCTTCTTCCTCAACCCAAGAAATTGATGTATGAACTATGATGTTCAATTTTTTGTTTTGTATCTAAAACTTCTATAAAATTTGTAAAGATTATGTCTTCATCCAAAGGCTTCTTCTAGAGTTCTCCTCTTTGTAAGATATAAGTATTTTGTAACCAAAAGCCTCCATCTTTCCATTGTAGATGGAGATTGTATCTATAGGCCCAATAATTAGGTTAAAACTCGTGCACTAATTGTTTTTCATGCAGAGGTTGAATCAAATTAGGAAACACAGTCGGATCTGGCTGGGATGACCATGTTTGCATGGTACAAAGTACTACGATCGGATGGCACAAGATTTTTACTTGCTGGATGAAAATCTTACTTGTTGCGATTGCACAAGGATGTGCTTTTGTAATAGCAACTCACATCTTTTAACTCTCATTCAATTTGATCCCTTAATTTCTCTTATGGTTCAGTTCGAGACCCTTTTTATTTGCACCCTAGGTCATTCATCATTAAGGCTTTACACTTTGATCTTCATCCTCCACATTCGTATTAAATTTTGCATGTTCCGAAAATTTGCAATTAAGTCCCCAAACTCTCCAATATTGGATTTACGTCTCAAAACTTGCGAATCTCTCGTGATTGCTCTCTTAATTCTTCTTATATATCACGTTTAATTCAGTTCTTCATCAATCACTTGAAATAAACTCCAATTAAGTTCAAAATCATCTTTCTTTGTGCTAATTACATCAAAGTTGGGGTTATCCTATAGTTCACAAAGTTACACATAATAAGGTACATATCTGCTCAATTAGTAATAAATAAATTAAGTTTAGAAGCTTGGATAAGCTTATCGTGAACCTCTAATTTCGATTTCAAGATTCTTGAAGTCGTTCTTTTATATATTGATTTTACTTTTATTCCTTATTTTCTTTGAAGTAATATATATTAAATTGACTCAACTAGATATGATTGATTTAAACTCGAAAGAGATAAATTAATTTAATTTGTGATTCAATTGAATACAACATTAGGAATTGAACTTGAGAGGCAGGGATATCACTAAAATCGAGAGTCCTAATGATATTTGTGCATAAGTTAAAACCTTAATTGCTACTTGCTCACTTTTTAATTGTTTTCTAGATTTCTAATATTTAGGATAATTTAAATTATTTTTACTTGAGTATGAGTTATAAATAGTTAAAGAACCATGCTTCACTACCAGGTAGGGGTTCCCTACCGAATGCTCACAAATAGGGTGGGTGGGTTTTTTTTTTTTTTTCGACTTTTTTATTGAGGCGGGTCATGTGAGAGAGGCTGCTTTGCCTAGGCCTTTTACAGGCCTAGCAAAGCAGCCTCATTGATAGCTAAATTAACTGTTAGATAGATAGTACTCGTGTGGACAATAATTCAAACTCTTAGGTTCATTTTGTTACTTGTTAATCGATATCATACACTTATGGAAAAAATCACGTAACATCTACATACTCGAAATATTTCTGGGTTCACACTATCATCATTTACATTTATCATTTTCGTTAGGGATGTTATGATTGATTTGTCTTGGAGTATATACATTGTTTAATATGAAGTGCATTAAAACATGTTAAAGAAAAATACACGATGTGTGCATAATTCCATTTTCAATGAAATACAAGTAGGACTCTATCTAACCAGCGTGACGAGAAAAGGTAGACAACGTGAAGTGGTCCATCTAAATGTTTCTTTAAGAAAATACCACTAGTGTGACTTATTTTATATCATAAAAAACAAGAATACAAATAAAGGATGGGAGCATAGACCTGGCCTCCAGCAAAAAAAAAGTATGACAATTGTATCAAGAAAATGCAAATAAAAGTAATAAATACAATAAGTAAATGAAAGTCCTCAAGGGTACTCGAGAGGATACACCCTCGAGTGTATGGACATAGACCTAGTCATGCATCTAATAGCAAACATGTCATAGTCGTAGTATTTAGAATAGTTGGGTTCATTTCACCCGCCTGGGAAAATGAGCCCCTTTAAGTGAGAAAAGCTCCATAGGCAATGGTATACTAAAAGTCGGCGGAAAGGTGGTACATCTGTCGCATGGTGCTGGTTGCACTGACTGAAGATACATCATCCTCTGCATTCTGAACGCGACTTCCTAGGCCTATGCAATTCATGTCTCTCTCTCTATATGTATATTCACCTTCTCCTGTATAGCCGTGGTGGAAGGACTAGATGAAGGTGTATGTTAAAATGTGAAAATATGACTCATAGATGGTCAATCGCCAAAAAGCTTGACTACTAAGTCCTCAATGGCACAAATCATGGTAACTTTGACCTTTAGGCCATGCGTCTTTCTGAAATGATCAATCAACATATATTTGACCTATGGTAATTTCCTTTTATTGATCGCGGTACCCAACCCCTATGGTGAATGAGTATCCTTTGTAGTTTTTTCCCAAAGATGCAAAATTGATCTCGATAGGAGTCTCTGGAGTAGGCTCAACAAGTAAATGAACAATTGGTGGTACCTCTGGAGTAGGCTCAATAATTGAATGAACAACTGGTGGTGCCTCTGGAGTAGGCTCAATAGCTGAATGAACAACATGTGGTAACTTTGGAGAAACTGTGGTGGGGGTCGAGGTATGAACTGCCAATGTAGATGCTGACTCTATCACAACTGCAACAGGAATAATGGAGAGCATAGAAAGCGCTGTTGAAACTAGTACCCACTGATTTCTCAACTCAACAAAAGTCACCTTGCTTTTACCTTTGTCCCTTTGTCAGCCTTGTTTGTAGTGGTCGCGGTAGGAGAATGGGACTGAACAAAGGCATCAAGAGTTGCTCGCCACCTGATGTTTAAGTCATCAAATGTAGAACTAATATATGTTTAATTTTTTATATGGCCGAAGGGAGACATTGAGAGAAACATGAGCTTCAATAGTAGAGTTTGATTAGGATTCGGTAAATATGGAGGTTTGCCATGTTTTGGTCTCTAACTTGAATCGAGGGGTTATTTGTGAGGAATGGCATCGAGTTGTCAAGGTTTCAACTAATGAGAATAGGTTTCTTTTAGCAAGCTCATCTTTTATGTTAGATTTACGAAATGCACAAGTTTGGGTAAAGGATACGATGTTCCTTCCCGAGGATCAAACCATTGTTGGAGATATTACACCGATAAATGTACATATTATATTCAAATCAATA
>CAIGRF010384736.1:14985-31294 GCA_903798235.1 Fraxinus ornus | reverse complement strand
TTTTTTTTTTTTTGCCTTAATTTGCATTAGCTCTTATTGTAAATGAAGTAGTACTTCCTTGTTTACTGCTTTAATCTTTATCATTTATTTTTATTGCAAGGAAAGTATTACTTCATCATTTATTGCTTTCATTATTTTCATGTAACCACGATATTCCTCCGCCACAAGTGATGACAAATTAATAAAATTTCGGAGGTACCGCCCTCCTTTAACAAAAAAAAAACACAAATAATTTTGTACATGATCCATAATTTTACCTATTTTTTAATCACATATTTTTCAAGAAAAAAAAATCACTTATAAAATTTACATCAAACATGTTCAAGATAAAAAAAAATAAAAATAAATAAATAAATAAATAAATTCATATTGTAATGATTACTTTTTATACTATGGTTGTGTCTGGGAGTGCTTTTTCTCAAACCAAAATCAATTTTTGGGTCAAATCACAAGACAACCACTGACAACCATCTTTTGCACATTTTGTAGAGAAATGGAACAAAATGACCATTTTATCCTCCATGACATGTGCAAAGTCTCTACTTTCTCTCACCTCAAATGATCACCACATTTGACCATTTCACAAAAACTTGCATCCTTTGAAAATGTGGTGCGTGGGCCCACCAACACAACAAAAGTAGGATGAAAGTAATATGCACATTATTTTCCAAGATAAATTGCTCATATTTTTATCATTTTCCAATTCGTAAAATACCACAACGATTCTTACACACGAAATAGTAATTTGAAAGGTAAATGGACAACATTATTGTACGATAACGGCGTTGTTATATGAACACACGCTTATTGACTTTGAGCCAAGGAATCTAAAAAATGATCCCACTCTTTGCGTTGCATTTCTGGTGCATTCATTTCAGTAGCGGCTTCTTCCTGTTCATCTAGAAGCTCTACCTCTACAGCGTCCAGATCCGTCTCCACAGTTGTCAACGCCTCGTCGACAACTCCGGCCCGTCGAAGGAAGTTGTGTATACCCATAGTAGCTAAGACAACAGGAATCTGCACTTTGAAATTGTAACTTGGCATACGATCGAGAATTTTCCACCGATTTTTCCACACACCAAATGCAGGCTCTATTACGTTCCTGTTCGGTGAATGCCTGAAGTTAAATTTCTCACGTGCATTTTGAAAAGCTCGTCTTCGACTGTATGACCATCATAGAACTGCTGAAAATGATATAATGTATCTGACCCCTTATACGGAGCCATGTACCCAGGTCGATGGGTGAATTCAGAGTCGACAAGATAATATTTTCCCAGGGTAGGATGTGGAAAATCAATTTCAGGACTATGTATAGCTCGTGCAAGAATGCGTGAATCGTGCGTGGTCCCCGCCTACCCTGCATGCACAAATGTGAAATTGATTTTCCACATGTTGTAAGAACATTTTGTGTTGGGATGCCCTTGCATCCGATAAAATTCACTCGTTCGACTCGTGGCATGATAGCTTTGACGTGCGTTCCGTCAATCGCACCTATGTAATTTTGAAATAATGGATGCTTGTTGATATTTGGTACGTGATGCTCTACACCGTGATTATAGTTTGGATCAGTTCTTATTAGACGTTTATTAAATTCCACGACGGCTCCAAGCACAATTTTGAAGTAGTGTCCAATAGTTTTCAAAGAATGATTGAATAGCATTTGAACCTGTCTGTACCCTTTTTCATGCGCTAATGTGCACAAAAAATCCCAACTTGTTCATACACGGCTACGTGCTAGCCACAACGTAGTCCGTATTCATCGCGGAGTATATGAGTGAATGTGCGCAGCGTTGTGGGATACATCCAGAATTCTGCATAACACTTTTTGGGACTATATTTCATGGCATCCAGCATGAACATGTGTCCATTTTCTCTTAAATGGGAACCTTATCATTCGACTTCTCCGTTCGCGATAGTATGTTGCTACCTCTTTTTCTACCTGTCGACAATAGAGAAACCATTCCACAATGTCATCTTTGAGTTGTTGCACAATCTCCTCTTCGTCGATGTCGACTTTATCATCATAGCATGGCAGGAGCTCACAATTAAAATGAGAACGGGCCATTCCACTTCGTAATGTTACTAATAATGCCCTATGCACTTTGAGGTGAAAGAGAGTAAGAGGAAACTCCAACAACTCTTCCAATGTTTTCTTTGTTTAAGAGATTGGTTGAATGTTTCCTTTTATAAACCGTGCTCCATTCAAAATTGTCACCAGTACAAATAATGGCCTCGTAGCAGGGCATGGACCACTGAAAAAGTTAAAAAAAAGTTTAATGACACTATTGATTGTAAGTCTATATGTAAAGCATCATGACTTTAGAAAGATTCTCTGGAAACCAAGTAGTCCAACTACAGTGAAACATTATGCATGCAATCACAAAAGTTGCTGAAAATATGGACACCAACTTTAAAGTACAGATATGGGTGCAGAATATAAATCTTGTAAGTATAGATCAAATGGTTTTCATGTAAAATCCCGCAATGACAAAGAAAAAAAAATACTACAAACCATCTGAAGTGTTCACATAAATCGGCCCTACAGTTTTTTTATTTCATTCGTTACACTCCTCATTCCGGCTATCCCTTCTTGTCATCGTGCCGCTCTACTCAACCTAATCCATTTTCTCATCTGCGTCGTCCTGCATGTCAAGCATCTCCATGTTAGCCATTTTGCTTAGGAACTTGAAAGTCCAGAAGTACATGTCAGTTTTTTTATGTAGTCTGTCCGTCCCCAGCAACTCTGTCATGAGTGTCTTTGCATCAATCACAGTAGGACCTACCAAAGTGTCGATTTTTTTAGCTACTTGTTGACGGTAGAGGCGATGCGGTCAACAGAGTACGACAAATCCTTGGCTTCTATTTTTGCTCTCTTCTCTTTTGTGTTTTTACTGTCAGACCGACGTTTGTCTCCACTTCGCGGCCTGGAGACATACATGCTGGTTGCAACCCGACCAGTTGTGTCCCCTCATCACTTGACCCGCTGCTCTCCTCTCCATCCGGATGAACGTCGTTCAGGTCTTCGTAACCACTATCTTCAAACATGGTGAATCTTGTCCATCACATCTAGTTATCGTTGTGACCACATACTTATCGTTGTGGAAGGCATCCTCGAACAACACCTTGTAGTTGTATACCTCTCTGCAGTCTTTGTCTCTGTATTCTTTGTGGTCCTTATTCTCATGTTCGTCATGCAAAATATAAAAAGAAGTATCTGGTGTTCCAGAAAAAGAAGTATCCAGTGACATGCAAAATATAAAAAGAAATATAATACGATTGCTCTCATTATTCCAATCATGTGGCATGTGCCGACATTGATTTTCGACTGGTACATGTACCAGACTTCACAATTAGGACTATAAGATACCATAAATCGTGCTACAACAAATGCAAAGCTTTAAATGAACACACCATTTTACTTCATAAAGCATTTGCAGTTACTGCAGACTTACTGATTATATTTATTAGGCAAAAAGTGACATAAATAAACAGACATTGAGTGACGGCCATAAGTGACATGAGTACTAGATAATACCAGTTATGATAAAGAAACACAGCAGCTCAAGCAAGCCAATGAGAACTCTATTTTCTGTCTCGCCTTCACGTCAAAATAAAGGGGATGGCAGTCTCAAATATGTAGTTAGTTTATTTCTTTACCAAATTGGATATGCTCAGGTTTTTTAGTAGTATATGAGCTTATGTAGGTCCTTTGGTCTAAATCAGATGTGAAAACAATAATAAAGCAACCTGAGGAAGTCAAAGAAATAATTTAATGGACACACAAAAGGTTATAATGGAATTTGTAACCAGAAATAGTAACTAGAAAGAGGGAAAAAAAAAGGGAGGAACACTTGACTTGAGGTAGTATAATATAAAATGACACAAGTGTTTTTGTGACTGTATCGACGGTTAACCATTGGAATAAAACAGTTGTGCAACTGAAAAAGTTTTGGGATTACGAGAGGAGTTGTGTTATTAGGTTCCCCAAAAGGATCAAGACCTGATAGAAACAATCTAAGTTTGAAAATTGAACAAAAACAAAGTCAAGCTCCAATACAATCTCTAAAAGATACAAAATCTCTTCTGTCGTCTAGTATTTTCTCGACAGCGGAAGAGGTCTAGAAAATTCTAATAGCACTTGTGTCCAACTTTGAAATAATAAAGATATACCGATAAGGGAAACATCATTATTCTCAACCATACACCAACAAATATGATACGATGATAATAACCTATCCATAAATAGAAAAGCTAAGTCCTACAGAAGATAGACGCAGCTTGAGATGAAAACAAAAGCAAATAGATAACAGAAAAATCTATTTCAATCTTTTCAAGATCCAAGTATAACCAGCTACAATTTCAGAACATATATCATCTTTTGCATAAATTAATTTACTATGTTCATTAAATTCAGGAGAAAAAAGATTTATTTCACATTTCACTGTTTTTCTTATCGAATTTGCAAAAAATTATTTACCTTTCACATTGTTTCTATTAGTAAGAATCTTTATTTGATTTGACAATTTTTTTCAAAATTAATACCCAAATGTATAAAAAGAGTAAAATCTTAAGCTAAAAAGCTCATACAGATAAATAAAAAAAAATGCAATTATATTTGAAATCACAACTAAAACATAACAAAATGAAGATCCAGAAATGTAAAATCCCAAACCCAAATAATTTTAAGAATTTTTCCCATCCTCCGAACGGATTTTTATATCTAACCAGATGTGTCGCTTAAAAATCATTAAAAACATCGAAACTTTGCACATGCAACCAAAAAACCCATATCAACTAACTTAGAATTTCTTCCAGAAAAAGAAGTATCCAGTAACATGCAAAATATAAAAAGAAATATAACACATGCAACCAAAAAACCCACATGCCAGAAAAAGTCTCTTATTTCTTCCCAAGAGAGAGCAATTGTGTTCATTCTCAGGTTTGCAATCTATTTGTGTATAACTAGTTACCAATGTGTTGATGGAATTGATTATAACTTTGATATTGGAAGACCTTATAGCTCATTCCCAAAAAAAAAAAAAAAAACCCCACACATTATAGCATTGTGATCTCACTAACTTCTCTCCCAACACATTATGAAGGCAAACCAGGAAACCCAGATAGCTAAGACAACATTGATAAATTTGAGAACATAATATTAAAAAAAATCTGGGCACCTTAATCTTTCGCTCCCACCACTCGTTCGAGGCAGCAATTGTTCCCGTTACGGAGATGTACTCGACACCAGAGCAGTTCAACAGCTCCGTGAGTCGTTTAAGCTTTTGAAGAAGACAACCTCAATGATTCTTCAAATGTTGCTTGGTCCAGACGTGCCCGGAGTTGGTGTTGAACAATTGGATCACTTGGTCCTAGCCGTGTTTCGTAAAGCACTTCCCGTTACAGTGACCGTCAGCTATCACCGTCTTACATGCGACAATGAAAATTTGGTTATCATGTTTGCTCCAATGGGTGTTCTTTCGAGCCGGTGCTTGGGTCTGGCTTGAAGGAAGGTTGGAGGTGGATAAGGAACCGTTGTAACCCATCTGCGATGACAAGTGGCAAACATCAGAATGTGAAATCTTTTTAGGGGTGGTCATGAAGTAATATGCTCTTATGTGAAAATAAAAATCACCGAAATCATCGCCCGTTATCGATAACAGCCGTGGATCCATTGTGTGAGCGTGATGTCTCCTGGTCGGAAAAGTTTCCCGAGTCCTGCAATCGACTTCTCCATTCGTCGAGTACTCCCCCTACTCCCAGAGGGAAGGAGATGTCAGGACGTTGTGCTCCCGAAACAATTTTGACGGAGGAGGTGTCTTGGGTACGGATCTGGGAAGTTACTTCACGGCTCCACAGTTGAAAGATTCTGGTGGCGACGATTTTTGTGGAAGGGGAAGGATTTACCTTGGGAGAGAGGAATGGTTGTGGTTGTTGAGGCGTGTAATGAGTAGGGTAAATTTGGGAATGAGAGTGTAAATGGCCTGAGTTGGTACTATTATGCTGTCAAAGTTTTTCAATTAAAAATTCTACAATGGTCCAAATTGTAATAGACCGTGAACCCAGACACAGCCTATACTAGGATGCATATCCCATGTTTGAATTTGTTAAAAATCATATTTTTAGTAGATTTTAATAAAAATTAATAAAAATGTATAGTTGAAAAATTGATAAAAATTATGACTTCAATAAAATATAAAATTGAAAATGAGATTAGCAAAAAAAAAGAGTTATGAAAATGGGCCAAAGAGGGACTACATTGTGCCCAATGCAAACAAACAGGGTTGTTTGATGAATATTATCGAGAAAAGAATGTATTTTAAATAGTGATATGATCAGAAATACGTGGTTAAAAAGTAAGAAAAGTTTATTGATGTGATGAAAAATATTATTTTATTGAAAAATGTAAGAAAATGAATTCTAAATGAATGTTTTTTGAAAAAAAAAAGAAAAGGAACGGGGCACAATCTCAGGAGATCAGAATTCAATTTTATACACGGTATTGTTTTAATTTGGGCACAAGTTACTATAATAGTATGTGCTTACCATACAAGATTCCAAGAACTGTTTGTAACTAAAAAAATGCTTTAGCTTTGAGTTAATTTATTTATTTATAGTCACCCTTAGTTCATCCTCCGACGTCTTCTCAGATCAGCACGGCCATCTAGAATTTGCACTTTCCTTTTTCTGTTTGAAATTCAGTACCCTTTTGACTCCAGCAAGGTCAGTCCACTTTGTATACATCGGATTGTTTTAATTGTTTTGTGAGTTTATTAAGTTTATGTTCAATACCCAGTTGCTGATTTTCAGTGTTCTTAATTACCTAGTTGTTCCCAGATTGTGCTTCTTCTTCTTTCCCACTTAGAGTGATTCTCGATTGTTCGGTACCTCAAAGTATTGAAAGAAATAGTTTCTTAAGTTTCTCTCTGTGTATATCGTTATATATAACTGAATACGTTCTGTGCATTAAATCTCTTACAAGAATTTAGTCTCCCTCCCTTTGGTGGGGATAAAAATCAGATTTTTAGTAGATTTTGATAAAAGTTGATGGAATGTGTGGTTTAAAAGTTTAAAATTAATTGTAGACTTTTACGTAGAGATTATCTATATTTTAATTCCTGCAAAACAAAGCTTAATCTTCTAGCATCTGGTGTATTTTCTTATCTGTTTGGAGAAATTTACTATAATTTTAATATGGACATTGAGGATTGGATTGTTTTGATTAAGGCCTCATGATGGCAAGGAAGAGAATCGATATTTTTATGGAATGAGTTCCCTTGATTCAGAGAAATATCTAATAGTGGTTATGAGGCAAACAATTGGCAACAAAAGAATTATTGGGACACAGCTTAGTTTTTTCTCGTTGTTGTTTCCTTCTACTATTGGTCGTTATACAATACAAAGATGATCCTTCTTGTTTGTTTTTAGTCTTTTTTTTTTTTTTTTTTCAGTTATTTCAGATATTGGGTTTGCAGCAATGCGAGTTTTTATGGCTCTGCTGATGGTATTCTGGGCTCTGATGAGCCTTGAAAGGGTGATATCACATGGAGTTCAGCCTCTTTCGAGAATTGCTATTCACAAGACTGTTTTTGCTATTGATAATGATGCTTATATTAAAGCCTCTCCATCAGTTCTAGGAATTAATGTAAGTTCCAAATTTATGACTAGTCCTCTTCATTATATTCCTCCTCAATTTAACAAGAAATTGGTTGCATTCTATAAAGTATGCACAATAGTATCTGACTCTAGTTAATTGTGCTGCGAGTTTAGAAATGAAAATTCAAAGAGATGTTCTAAATTACTGAACCTTTCATCTGTGCTTCAGGAGCAAAACAAAGAATGGGTGACTTTGGAATATAACAACCCAAAGCCATCAAATGATGATTGGATTGGAGTATTTTCTCCATCTAATTTTAGGTAGAGTAGATGCATTTAAATTTTTTGCTTGTTTCATTAATTTTTGTCACCTTAGTTTTCAGAAGCTCTACCTCCAGTTAGTTTTGAATGATTCTTCTGCAGCTTATATTTATTGTATTTTGTGATGACGTAAAGCTAATTTGACGAATTTCTATAATTTCTATTTAGCTCATCTACCTGCTTCCCTGAAAATCTACGAGTGGGCCCACCATTTTTGTGTACTGCACCTATAAAGGTTTGAGCCATCCTGTTGTCTCATGATTTTTATTCAATGAGAGGGCATGGTTTTTGATCATCAAATGTAAAAAGAGGATATTAATTTTTTCCATTTTTAATATTGTTTTCTTTTTCCACGCAGTATCAATTTGCTAACTACACCAGCCCGAAGTATAAGCGTACAGGAAAAGGATTGTTGAGGTTTCAGTTGATTAACCAAAGATCCGACTTTTCATTTGGTTTATTTTCTGGTGGAGTTTCAAATGTATGTACCTTGTAGCTGACTTACTGTTCCTTAGAATTCACACAGTGCATAGATAAACTCTTTAGCTCCAATATTTTACTGTAATAAAATATCTTTTCCCCTCAAAATCAGTCGGGATACTAGGTAAACTTATAATCGGTTTTACGTTCTTGATTTCTATCTTTCAAGCTGGTTGAATTGTAGCCAACATAGAACTTTGCCAGACTATCATTAACATGAATACTTAGAAAGTTGATTAAGTTAAAAGTATCAGATGATTTAAAGTTAATTGAAACTCATCAAATATCTTCATTTTCTAGTTTCAAATTCTTCCACTGACAGAAAATTGATTGTTTTGCGTCCCATGGAAATGAGCTTTCGAAGGAATAGCTAATAGATTCTTTGCTTTTCACAATATACATAAATCACATGCTTGCTTGGTATTTTGTTCTAGCATAATATCTTTTCTTTATTTATTTATTTATTTATTTTTATCTAGGTTTACCCTTGAAAATGTTTCTTGTGTGTTATTTGTGGTGAATTTTGTTTTCATAGTCCCTTTCCACTCTTGACAGCCGAAGTTGGTGGCATTGTCAAATACAGTTGCCTTTGCTAATCCAAATGCACCAGTATACCCACGCTTAGCACAAGGAAAAACATGGAATGAAGTGAGTTGGTTTGCTCTGCTATTTTAATTTATCATGACCTTATGACCACCTCTCTTTTTCTTCCTTTGTTAATATCTTTTTTTTGTTCAATAACACTGCCAAAGCATTTAATTTATAAGAGATTTATTCACATTTTTAATATCCTCTGCATGTCTTGTTGGCAAGTTGAAGAAATGACTTATTTTGGAATTGAATCTCAGATGACTGTAACCTGGACAAGTGGATATGATATCAGCGCGGCAGAGCCTTTTGTTGAATGGGGTCCGAAAGGAGAAAAACAAAAACGTTCTCCAGCTGTTACACTCACTTTTGATCGTAACAGCATGTGCGGTGAGTAATGGGACCTCTAATTTGTTTCTTTTATATTCTTTTCATTCGATCACTCTTTGTTCATAACTGATTATAGCTAATAGCTAGTCTTTCGACCTTGCAACCCATCGACTGAAAACAACAAAAAATGTAAATTTATGGAGTGTATTCTAATATAATATACAAAATTTCAGGTGCACCAGCTAGAACTGTCGGATGGCGCGATCCTGGATTCATTCATACCGGTTTTCTGAAGGAGTTATGGCCCAATTCAGTGTATGTTGAATCTTCAATTTTTAGTCGATTTCTCGGAAACATGGTGATCTTTTTGGGGGATTCACTCCTCTCCCCTCATCTGTTTACTACTGTTTATAACTTTTACTGGGGGAAATAAAGAGAATGAACAATGAAGGAGAAATGTGGTTTTCCATCAAGGACGAGTTTCAAATTTGTCAAATACAGTCAAAAATTAAGAAACATGGAACACAACAGATAATACAAAAAAATTTAAAGTTCTCTCTCCCACCATTTGGTTTCCCCTTAATTTTCCTAAGCAAGCAAGTGAAAATAAATTTTATATATTTGATTTCTTCTTCTCATCTTTTTTCAAGATTCGAACATGTTGAGATCATGGGAGTCAAAATTTAACAAAGCTGCATATTGATTTTGCAGGTACACCTACAAATTGGGCCATAAGTTATTCAATGGTACTTACATATGGACTCGGACTTACCAATTCAAAGCATCTCCTTATCCTGGTCAAAACTCTTTACAACGAGTTGTCATCTTTGGTGACATGGGAAAGGTTTGAATTCTTTGGCTGAATTATAAGCATGCTATATGCACACACAATTCCTTGGTGATAATAGTTATGATTCAGTTAATACTTGAACAAGAAAAGTGTTGTATTTCATCATTCCTCATTATATAATGAAAAGTTAATAAACTTTATATAAACATTTTTGAGGTACGGGATCTATTGTCTTGAGTTCTGTTGACAAATAATGCAGCTTCATGTTCTAGTACTTAGTTGATCTGGCAAATGTCGGAGTCTTAATCCAGAAGCCTAGTCACATTCTTGTAATGTATTTGTGGTTTTTTGTTATCACTTTGTGTATGCAGGATGAATATGATGGCTCCAATGAGTATAATAATTTTCAACGTGGCTCCCTTAACACTACCAAGCAACTTATCGATGACTTGAAGAACATTGATATAGTCTTCCACATTGGAGATATCTGTTATGCCAATGGATATGTTTCACAGTGGGATCAGTTTACTTCTCAGATTGAGCCAATCGCTTCTAGTGTACCTTACATGATTGCAAGGTCTATTGCTGATTTTTAGGAACTTGAACGCATATGCTTTAGTTGAACCTCCTCATCTAATAACTTAAGCTATTAGAGAGGGGACAAATTTATTTAGTGAAATTTAGTTTTTTACATGCTCCCACGTGCATGCTAGATGCATATATTCATCAAAGGCTAGCTAAGTGTACAATTTTCATAAATGGGTGGCGGTAAGACTTGAACCCACCTCATCTAAAAGCATAAGCCCCTATAGTGTGGACACGATGATCTATTAAAGCCCATGTTTGGTGAGGATTAAAATAAAAAATTTAGTGAATTTTGATAAAAATTGATGAAATGTGTGATTGAAAAGTTGTGGGTCACATAAAATGTGTAGTTATAATTAGTTGTTGACTATGACTTAGATTAAAATCTAGATTTTAATTTCTACCGAACATGAGCTAAATTTAGTCTTCAACAGTTCTGATTTTGCTTGATGTTCATCTTTGCAGTGGCAACCATGAGCGAGACTGGCCTGGGACAGGTTCATTCTATGGGAACATGGATTCAGGCGGAGAATGTGGTGTCTTGGCTGAAACTATGTTTTTTGTTCCTGCTGAAAACCGAGATAAATTCTGGTGGGGTTGAACTTCCTTTCAGATTAATTTTATTTTTCGAGTACACGAGCAAATTTGGTTTATGCATCAATAAAGCTGTTGGATGCTTGCCTGTCATTTTTATTTCAGAATTGAGGAAATAAAATATCAATCTCTAGTACCTTTGTCTACATGTGAAAGTCTTCATGGATCACAACCGACACAGAAGTTTGAAAGAATTACAGTAACGAGAATACCCCTCTTGTAATCCATCTTTTCTTCAGACCACTTTTGCATTGGTCCTATATTGCCCCAGTTACGGATAGTTTAGGATAGACTGCAATCTTAGGTGAGACCTCGAATGCAACCTACTTAAATGGAAACAATATCTAAGAGGAGAGAAGTTGGGATAGGAGTAATTTTTAACAATTAATCTCGTGTAATATCAATTCTTATAGTTCGAGAGATGTAAGAATGAAGAGATTTAAATAATATTGTCTTATTCTCTCAGGTATTCAACCGACTATGGAATGTTCCGCTTCTGCATAGCTGACACAGAACATGACTGGAGAGAGGGAACAGATCAATATAAATTCATCGAGCACTGTTTGGCATCTGTGGATAGACAAAAGCAACCTTGGCTGATATTCCTTGCACATCGGGTTTTGGGTTATTCTTCAGATGATTCCTATGCATATGAAGGATCTTTTGCAGAACCAATGGGGAGAGAACTTCAAAAACTTTGGCAGAAGTATAAAGTTGATATAGCCATGTTTGGACACGTTCATAATTATGAAAGGACTTGTCCTGTTTACCAGGTAATGTAACAGCCTTGTGAATCGATTAGTCTCGTGTAGTTATATCAGCTAAATTCAACAAAAAAAAAGTGATATAGTGACAATTGGAATAACCTATATTTATCGTCCTTTTTGTTTCTGCAGAACATCTGTACAAATAAGGAGAAGAAGTTCTATAAGGGCTCCTTAAACGGAACAATACACGTAGCTGCTGGGGGAGGAGGAGCAAGCCTCTCTGAATTTACAACCATCAAACCGAATTGGAGTATTTTCCGAGATTTTGATTATGGGTTCGTGAAACTGACAGCATTCGACCATTCAAACCTGTTATTCGAGTACAAAAAAAGCAGAGACGGTAAAGTTTACGATTCGTTCAGGATATCCCGGGATTATAGAGACATCTTGGCCTGCACCGTCGATAGCTGTCCTAGTATGACCTTGGCATCTTAACTTGCATATGGGAGGGATTTTGAATTGATTCGCATGTTTAGTCCCGTTGAAGGCATACGAATCCCATCTTTGCATCCTCAGCTTAACATTAGAAAAGGAAGGGCTAGAAAAATTTCATTTAGTTGCAATATAGTTTATAGATATATTGTTGTGCTGGTTTGAATCATGTGCTGTGATTTCATACAGTTTATTTTTGAAATTTATTATTAATTATTTGTAAGTGAGAAGACTTAGTCTTGGCATGAATAAAGCTTGGGATAGATTATAGTCCTATTCGATTGGGTTATTGGTAGATTTCTTGCAAATTCAGCTCATGTTTGACAACCATATTTACAAAAAACATTTTTTTAACTCATTTTTGGCCACATTCTCACAATAAGATATTTTGCGCGTAAATTCAAAACTTTTTCCCCCTTTTTAATCATACATTATTTGAAAAATAACTATTTCAAAAAAAATTATTTTTAATCGTCAAACAGGGGATTAATTGGGTCATATGGCTATAAATAGCCAACTTTGTAAACGTTTTAATGTATTCAGTTTTCTCATTCCAATCTTGACTTTGTTCTTTTCTTTTGCTCATTTCAATTAATGAGTGCCTTCACTAGTAGCTTTTTTTTTTGTCTTTGTTGAGTGCTCATTTGTTATCGGTTTAGACCAAATTGAATTGACATTCAAGTGATTTGATTGCAAATTCTCTTCAAGTACTTACCCCGAACATCCGCGTGTACCATTTCTTCTAGTTTCTCTTCTTCTCCCCCATTGAAAAAACTCACCGTGGCAGTCTCTTTCCCTCTCTGCCCGTTGCTTTCAATTATTTTTTTACTGCTGCCGAATTGCGTTCTGATGTGGAAAACTCTTCCCTCCTGAGCATTTTAAGTTGACTGTGTAGTATATATACACACCAATTTTCCTTTAACTAATTACCCAACCCAACAATATTATTTCCTTAACATTGGATGTTTGCAATTTAGTCCCCAAACTTTGGATTTCTTTCTTTTCACCCGCTTTTTGTTCCTTTCTTCTAATTTCACCATTTGGCATCAGATTTTACCTAAGAAACAAGATTAACACAAAATTAAGCTATAATTCATCAAAATCAATAACAAATACTCTAATTTAATGATTCAAATAACTATACAAAATACACTTATCAACTTAGACCAACTTATTAGAGTTAATTCTACTTTTTTTAATAAAGTTGATATTTTAAGATGGAATCTCAAATTTTAATATTTTCAACCATGGCTCATGATCCAACAAAATGAATGATTGTGAGCTTCATATAAATTTGTCTCTGTTGGTGTATATTGAAAACAATTTTTTTAGTAAATTTTGATTAAAAAAAAAATGTATTTGAAAAGGTATGCATCCTTGAAATAAGTGTGTAAAATTAATTATTAACTTTAAAACAAGTTAGTTGTCCACTCATTCAATGGTGTAGAATTGGATATCAATTATGGATGTCAATCAATCACGCGAAATAATATATCAATCGCGCTAGGTGTACAGGGGTTGGGTTCACAGGGGAGTTACAGGGTGTGGTGGCCAGCATTAAAAAGAAAATTAAAAAAATAGAAGAAATAATGAAAAGAAAACCGCACGCCATCATTAGCTCATTTCTCCCAGTATCGAAACCTCACTTGCAGTCGATTTCGCCGTCATACTATCCATCTTCGACCACTGTCTAAACGTTGAACCACAATTCTTTCTCAATCTCTTTACCCCTGAAAGAAAACGGACCTCGCAAGCAATCCCTAAGCATTTTCTCCAGCTTCAAAAATCAGTGAAACATATTTCTACTAATCGTGGCTGTGAAATCAGATGTGGAAACTGGAAAGCTAAGCATGTTTGATAAGTGTAGTTTCTACACTTATTCGAGGTCCTAAATGATTATATTTTACTGTTCTTTGGATAAAAATACTATCTAACTTGTGTTATATTTCATTTTGTAGGTAAAATTCAATGTTTGATGAAGAATTGAAAAAAAGAATACAAAGATAGCAGAAAAGAGCTCAATTGCATCAAATACAAAGTTCAGAAACTGAAATGCAAATACTCAAAAGTTACGNCGAAAAATGACTAAAATGAAGCAAATTCAAAGTTTGAGGACTCAAGTGCAAATAATAAAAAGTTGTGTCGATCTCACGATGAAGATTTGAGAGTGTGGGGCATCAATTGGATGATGAAAGAAGTCAAAGGGATGAAATATAGTCCAAATATTATCACATATCAACTTTCAGCTAAAAAAGTTATACTTCGAATTTTTAGTCCTGGTTTGAGACCCATTTTTGGCATAGGAGATATTCGAATTGGAAATATTATACTTCTGGAAGATTTGTAGCCCTCCGAGTTATCTTTCCAATACATTTTGAATCATCTCAATCAGATATTGTGAGAAAAAAAGTTATGACAAAAATACTGAGAAATGTTCAATTACCGAAATTAGGCGAGGCGGGCGCCCTCGCCTGCAGGAGAGGCGTGCGCCCCAACCAAAAATGTTGTGCCTAAGGCGTCCCAAATCAACCAGGCGCACACCCTAGATATGCCTAGGCACGTGCATCAGTACAAAAAGGAAAAAAAATCCGTTTTTTCTTATTTTTGTTTTGATAATAATTCAGTGCAATCATTTTTGCATCTTTTAAATACCAACCTTGACTAGAACATGGGAGACCTCCATTCGACCTAAATTTTATCATATTCTACATATTTTGGAGGCGAATAACAAGTTTATACATCAATTCAAGACGAATCATACAAAAGTTTTGAAAATTTATAGCCCAGTTGAAGATTTGAGCCAAAAGCATGGAATTCTCATACTTCTTCCATCTTTCTTATTTTCGAGTGATGTTTTTTCGATTATTCTTGTGTAATTTAATTATAAGAATGTTAGGCTAAGTTTTTAATTGTATTGGCTGAATGATGATCTATATTGTTTGTTTATTTTAATTCAAGAATATTATTAGTTTAGTATTTCTTGATTTTTCTTGATTGATTTTGCATTCTCATTGAACTATTTGATTGCTTGATCACCACTTAAATAGTAAGTTGCTTGTTGTAGTGTAGAAATATTCACAATAAGTTTAGAACGCGACAAAATTAACAAATGAGCAATAGGTACTATGAATAATATCTATGGCATATGCAATCATGTGTGATAAATTCTATGAATCAATGCATATTTTTCATATGAATTTGGACTAGAAATAGAATCGGGTCGTGTTAAACATAAGTTTAATATATCTTGGAAAAGAATATTGAATAGTAATGGATTATCGATTGTTTTGAATGCATTAATTCACTAGATTACGAATTAAGAATTGAATTAAATGACAATAGGGAAATTTACAATTCCAATACGTTTCATTCACATATTAAATGAATACTTTACTTATTTTGTTAGTTTAGGACTAATATATAAAATATACAAATCGTCTCTTTTGATATCATCACACTTAAAATTTAATAGTAGCCATTGAACTACAAAATAATCCTTATTCCTCGTGGGAACGATACTCTTAACTCACAAATTTTATTACTTATACAACGATTCCGTACGCTTGTGGGCGAACAAGTTTTTCAAGCCGTTGCTAGTGAACAACGGATTTAATTTTAGTTTATTAGCTTATATTAAATTCGATTTTTTATTTTTTTTTTCTGTTTTTATTTTTGTTGATTTTGGTTACTCACCATGATCTCTCTTATTTGATATTCTATCTAGATGTCATTCAGCCGTGCATCTAAGATTCTGGCGCTAGAATGGTAGAAAGTTTTTTGTAATAAATAATCTCAACATGGACTATGTGGAAGAAGATATATATTGTGA
>CAIGRF010384716.1:32848-48528 GCA_903798235.1 Fraxinus ornus | reverse complement strand
TTTTAAAAGGAAGTCTGTTTTGTTTTCCAAAAATACAATCTTCACAGAAACTTAGTTTTTCAAAATTGTCCTTTCCAAAATAACCAAGTTTATTTAGAATACTTAATCCCTTTTCAGACATGTGGCCAAGTCTTTTGTGCCAGATTAGAGACTTGTCATTTTTATCATTTACTACAGTAGAGATGTAGCCTACTAAAGGTTCAGCCTGCATAGTGTAGATACCATTGATCTTAGGTAAGGAAATGATCTCCTTATTGTTGAGATGAAGTTTGATAAGGCTTTTATGGATCCTTATGTCTTAGTTTTCATCTAACTCTCTTAGTGAAATCAGATTTCTTTTTAATTCAGGGACAAATCTGACCTTATCTAGTTTGATGATTATATTCTTATCAACTTGAAGATTCATCTTTCCTATACCCTTTATTTGACAACTCATGTCATTTTCCATCTGAACTTGTCCCCTATTCTGATCAATAAGTTCAGTAAACCAGTCCCTTATAGGGCACATGTGGAAGGTACAACCAGAATCAAGAACCCACTCTTTTGGGTTTCTATTTGTGGTATTAACAAGAACAACCCCCTGAATATCATGATCATCGTTACAGGCAACAGTAGCAGACCCATTAGAATTATGCTTATCTTTCAAGTCAGATATCTTTTTGAAACAGTCTTTGATTAAATTTCCTATTTTCCCACAGTAGTAACATTTTCTGGGCTGAAATTTAGGTTTAGACCGAGTCTTATTTTGATTTTGAACTTGGTAGACTGGGGTTTATATCTTTTGTGAGAGTTGTAGTTGCACTAATTTCCCTTTTTATTCTGATTAAGTTTCTCCCTCACATTTAAGGCTTCATTAGATTTAGAGTCCTTGAAGTCAGATTTCAGTTCAAGTTCTCTATTCCTTAAAGATGATATAGTGAGATCAGTTCTCCCATATTCCAAGGCATTTCTGAGGTCTCTATATTTGTCTCCTAATGCATTCAACAGGGCTACAACTTGTTGATCTTCATACAATTTCTCATCACAGTCACTCAGTTCTTGAACAAGTCTTGTGAACTTATCAATGTTATCTTCTAGTGTGGAAGAGGGATTAAATCTGAAGTTGTAGAATTGTCTTAGGAGATAACATTTGTTAGGCATGCTTTTAGCAAGATAGAGAGATTCTAATTTAGTCCACAGACCCTGAGTATTAGTGGTTTCTCCCACTTTTCTAATAACAGTATTAGACAAGTAAAGAAAAATAGAATTCCAGGCAATCTCATCTAACTCCTGCCTTTTATAGACACTAAATTCAGGTGGCCAAGTACCATCTAAGGCAGCATCACATCTCTGTTGTAACAATAGAGCCCTAATCTTCTGTCTCCATAAACTAAAATCATCAGTCCCCCTCCAAACTTCTACTTCAAATTTATGTGCAGTAGACATTATTAAAGATAAGCACACAAGAATCAAATAATATGCCACACAGTAACCAACAAGGATTGACAGTAATTGATAAGTCTTCAAGAAATCACAGAGTATGACAAGTACCAACAGTTGATCAATCGGTGATAATAATATCATATAAGAAATGTCAATTTTGAAACTGTTTAAGGAGTTGTAACCCTTTTTATCCCATACTCCCTTAGATTCCCAGATCCTCAAGGAGACCTTGAACAAAGGAAAGGAGGAGAGGATCACTTACATTAATAACAAATTTCAAAATTGACACAAAGTACTTGAAGGTAATAGGAGGTTTTAGAGAATACCGGAGGCTGATATAAGGCAAACCTCAAAGCAGGTGCAGGAAGCAACGAGTCACTCAGACTCAGTGGAATCAGCGAGTCAACTCAACTCACCATAACTCAGTGCGAATCAAACGAGTCACCACAACTCAGTACCGAGTAAATTCAAGCACACCACAGATATGAAGAGGGTACCAGATCGAAAGAGATAAACCCACAGAAAAACGATTTTCAAGAAAAACACAAAGATCTTTTTAACAGAAACTTTAAATCCTTTCAAACTTTAAAGTTTTAAAAAGATGTATCATAAACCTTCAACCCAATAATTTATTTCTTACAAATATCGCTTCAAAACACAAGAACTTTTCAAACGAAAACCTTTTTGAAAAATGAGGGTTTTCAGAAAATGAACACCCACTTAGATCTACCACCTCACAACTCTCTGATACCACTGGCTGGTCCCAGAGTTCACAAAGAACATAAAGAAAATAGTAAATCGAAGGGTAAAAAATCAGAACACAAATATTTTTACCTCAAGAGGGGTCCAGATGTTCAGACTTAGGCCTAGTCACCCGTTGAGCTAAAATCACCAAAAATCGATATTACAATGTACGAAGAAATCAGAGATTTCTTCGATTATTCTAGCCTTGATTTCTTCGATTATTCTAGCCTCATGTTCACTCAGAATATACACAATCTCACAAAGAATAGATCAAGAGTTCTCACTACTTTTATCACTAAGTATTACACATAAAAATCACTCAGATTTACATTCTGCAGGAAAGCGAGAAAGAGAACCCTAACCACTCAGAGAACAACCCTCAAAACTGAATAATTGCATACCCAAAAATGAAGTTTCGAGAGTCTCTTAAGGCAGGGAGATCAAAGGACTGCAGCCAACGATAAGGATCAAGCCAGGTGTAGGGATAGATCAAGAGATCAGAGTAATAGCTAATGTGTGAAAATGAGAAGCACGACTTTGCATTAAGTAGTAACAATTTGGGCCAAGGATCCGTTCCAGCACAGGCCCAACACACACAGCTGGGCCAAAGAATTATGAGGCAGACCAATTAGTATAACAGTATCAATTCTTGTGATGAACTAGCTTGTCTAAAATCTTATCATGTTATAAGAAACATAAAATTGCACTATTGGTTCTCAATTAGTAAAAAATGAGCTAGTTAGTTATCAACCTTTTATTATAGTTGCAGAAACAGTTCTCAAAGACGGAAACCGTGCAAATCTCCTTTAAATTGTCATGAAAACTTGGGTCAACTTCATTGTTTGCAGGGTCGAGAAAGTACCTTGATTCTGATCCCTTATACAAGGCAATTGAAGAAGGTAAGTGGCATTCAACGGAATCCATAGGCCATTAGGGTAAGAGTTTCATCATATACAGCTCTGAACATTGCAACTTGTCTGGACAAACTGAAATTGCAGAAAATCTTGTAAGATTGATGAAGCCGATCGACTTAGAACTGACAAACGAATATGGATATATCGCCTTATCTCTTGCTGTGACGTGTGGTGCGTCGAAACTGGTCAAGGAAATGGTATATAAGAACAAAAATTTAGTTAAAACAACAACAATAGATCATGAAAACGGTTAACTTCCTGTGATTGCGGCTGCATTGTATGGAAAAAAAAAGGACATGATACGTTATTTATACAAAGTGTTGCCAAAAGATGAGCTGAGTCCCGAAAAAAGTGAAAATGGAGTCACACTACTTATTTGCCTTATTACTGTTGAAATTTATGGTATGCGAATGTATAATGTGTGGAGCGTAATCATATTTTGTTAGTTCCATCAATTGTAGATAAATGTGATATTCATGCATGTGTAGAGTAATTTGTAGGTGATCATTTTGTTTCAAGACGTAGTTCTCACGTTAAATCATTATTTGGTGGGGATTAAAATCAGATTTTCAGTAGATTTTGATAGGAATTGATGATGAGAGGTTGAAAAGTTGGGGGATCTATAAAATATGTGGTTAAAATTAATTACTGACTTTGAATTAAATTAAAATATAGATTTTAATCGGAACCAAACATGGGTTAAACGTAAAGCACTGGAAATCTCTATTTGGATACAATTTATACTAGAGTTAATAAACTAGTGAAAAATCAAATATTAATTTCAAACACACATTCATAATTATTATTTGTTATATCAAAAAATTTAGTGGATCCTATTAGTATTCTTCTTTATAAATTGATTTATAAATTTGCCAAATGGAGCCCATATATTTTCTGATTTCATTTTAGTAAAAGTTGCAGTCGCAATTGAGATTAGGGCTTAATCCCCATGACATGGATACCTAATTCTGGCCATTTTCTTAGTGCAGATGTTACTTCTATGCTATTGAAAAGGTACCCAAAGCAAGGTGTTACCCCCAAATCATAGTGGTATATGATAGGAATGTAAAATGCATATTTTTTCCTTCTTATTTTATGTCCTCGTATGATTAATCAGTGCCAAAATATACTCATTACATTCATATTTCGATTTAGGTGGCAATTCTATGGATATGACATAATTTGGAAGAAATAAGCAAACAAGGGCCAAAATGAAAAAAAAACGAAGTTTGGGGACTGAAATGCAAATACTCGAAAGTTATGTAAAACCTCACGATGAAGATTTGAGAGTGTTATAGGTTAATCGAATGAAGAAAGAAGTCAAATGGATGAAATACAATCAAAGTATTATCACATATCAGCTCCTAGCCGAAAATATTATGCTTCGAATTTTTAGTCTCAGTTTAAGACCCATTTTTGGCATAGGAAATGTTTGAATTGGAAAACTTATATTTCTGGAAGATTTTTATTCCTTTGAGTTATATTTTTAACGCATCTTGAACCGCATAAATCGGATATCAGGAGAGAAAGATATGACCAAAATATTGAAGGCTATCCGGTGGAAAACTGGCAAATCTATGCAGTCGCATAGTGTAATCTTCCTTGCCGTCGCATGAACACCTTTAGAGATTTTTAGAGCCCATTTTCAATGTTCTATGTGACCGCATGACTTACTACTATGTGGTACTATGCGGTCGCATAGGTGTTTCTCGATACGAAAATTCTGGTTTCTGAATTTAAGTCAACCACTTATGGAAATAACTATAAATACGTGATTTGCAACCTTAGAATGGGGAGAACGCCTCAAAACTTCATTCTTCATTATTTTGCTCATAGATTCATGAATTGTAACTAAACTTTTACACTTGGTCGAAGGAGATTGAAGCCTCGGAACAACATATTGTGATATCTAAATGGTTTTTCTTAGTTTAATTCATGTTTTTGAGTATTGAATATTCTTGTGCACTTATTTCTATAATTGTTATGTTTAATTGTTAGGAGGATTACTAGTTTGTTATTCGTTACAATCTACCGCTGAGTTAAATATCAAATCTGTAATTGTTTGATTTCTTTAACTTGTGAAACAACTATGATAATTTGCTATTTTGGTGATTGTTGAATCTTAGGAAGAATGTTCAACTAAATTAAATGCAANCTTGTGCTTGTGTTGTTTAGCTTCATTAATCCTTCTAATTCGTAATGCGATTATCAAATTAAATCTAGAGCACTTGTCTTAGGTTGTTTAGTAATTAGGGTTAATTTGGTCGCTTGTTTTCTAATTAATTTTAAGTAATGAGAGATAGAAAAATAATATCAATGGTGAATATTCAAAATATGGGTTGATTTATACTTGCATCGATGATCAATTGTAATGTTTCGAAGGTGGATATTGACTTGGACCATTGTTTTCGTTAATTTAATTTTCATTATTATTAATTGTGTTATTTAAAATTGTTTACATACAAAAAATCCCCAATCATTGTACGAAACATAAAATATTGAATTACACACTCTTCATGAGATCGACTCTTACTTCTACTACTACATTAGTTTTAGAGGTTAAGATATTAATTTTGGGTGATTGTGACGGTACACACCAGTATAGGTCTCTTTTTAAATTTATTTTGAACACGTGGACCTGTGTGCCTTAAAAGTTTAGCCTAGCCAACTATAGATGTGGGCTGACCAAGCCATGGCCTGTAGCTGTGCTTTCATGCGTTACGTGGCCCAACGCTTTGATAACCCAGTTTGACACCTCTAAGTATTTTCTTTTTGGGCAGCTCTAGAGTTGGTACAAAAATTCGGTTGGGGGATATGGCAATGGAATTCTTGAATTTATAGGAGAAATGATAAAATATAAACCTGAAATTATATGGAGAAAAGATAAAAAAGGGAAAACAATTTTTTCGCACGCAATGCGTCGAGAAGATTTATAGCCTTTTATTTGCTTTAGGAAGAAAGAAGAATATAATTGCAAAGAAGCACGATATTTTTAAGAGCAATTATTTACATCTTGCTACACAATTATCTCCTCATTCTCAACTTTAGAGGGTATCTGGAGCAGCCCTACAAAGGCAAAGGGAACTGCAGTGGTTTAAGGTAATGTATGTGTGCTCGGGTGCATGCATGCGTGTGTATATGTGTGTGTGAATGCATGCGTATCTGGAGCAACCCTACAAATGCAAAGGGAAGTGCATTGGTTTAAGGTAACGTATGTGTGCTTGGGTGAGTGCGTGTGTATATATGTGTGTGTGAATGCATGCGTATGTATCCCGTTGTGATTGTTATTTGAGCCATCGTTTCTGCAAGCTTAAGTCGTTGAAAGATATCATAAACTTATTTATTTTAATTTTATCTCAAATGTGCTCCCTCTCTATAATACGTCCACAATTTTCATAAATTGGTGACAATGATTGAAGGCACAATGCACATAAATAAACCTAAGAAGAAATCCTATTTTGCTAAATTCAGAATATGTTTGGTATGGTTCAATAAATAGTATTTGACACTACTGAGGAAGAAAAAGAAAATATAGTCATACTATTGAATATGGTGCTCCAAATATGTGCTCTTAGTTCAGTTTCGTTTCTGTCATTTTAAATGTTGATGTATTCATTGTATTTTTTTCATATAAATTCAACTTGGTGAAATGTTTTCCTTTTACCACATGCCATTGATGAATTCTATTTCTCCAGTATTGAATTAGACCATATGTGCCTTTTCTGTTGGAATAAACCAAATTTGACCCTTTCATTTTCTAGAATAATTCCATTATTTGAGGAATCATCTTGATAGAACCACATGTCGTAATATTTCGTAACGCAAAATAAGAAAGTTGGTTTTAGATTATGTATCTTACAAATTATCTAGCCTTAAAACTGGTATTAGAGCTTCGAAAAAAAAGGAAAAAACGATGTCCAACAATCTTGTTTCCCTTGTGCCTCATTTCAATGGAAAAAACTTGATTATTATTTCATTCATCAACTATACATACATTTTGTTCATTTTTTTTTATATATCACAAGTGTACGATGTTGATATCGTAACAATTAATATAGTGTACCTTTGAATCCAAATTATCGTTCTCACGAAAACTATATTTTAGAACTTAATATAATTTTTCTAACTTATATTTAGTGAAAGCAAACATAAAATTGTGATTATTTTTATAACTACTTCTAGCTACTTGAAAATATCAAAATTTGCGCACAAAGGTCGGTTGAAGATTCAAATATGGGATAAGTATTAGGGTATAACAATTTCATATACTGATCACATTTAATTCTTAATTCAAGATTTAGATTCATAACCTAATATAGTGTTGGATCGAATTCTTCTATTATATTCAATTTATCACTACCGAGTTCTCATTGAGCCTTAATTAATTTAATCACATATATCTATGCAAATCAATTTTAGTTAAACGAAATATTAGATTTAAGAATTCATATAAGATTGCAATAATTATTATAGGTATCTCTACACGTTATACTAATTTATCGAATTTTACTATATGGTCTAAATCTCAAACTCACCTCTTGATTAGTAAAAGATTCACAAAATCATCAAATTAGTGATTATGTAATTTAACGTATTTAACTCATAGCAAAGTCAACATATGTATGATAAAATAACAAGAATCTTAAAAAAAAAAAAAGAAATAAATCGTGCCAATTAGATTATATTGTTCGGCCTAATATGAAATTTAGCTACTTATAATGCAAAAAGAAAAACAAGAAATTGTTATTGAATACATCATCGGGTTTTGAATAAAGATGTAGAAAAATAAATTAATTTTGAACCAAGATCTTCTTATTCTTCCCGTCAATGCTTTAAAACTTGAATTTCTTGATATTTTTCTCCATTGAATTGTGCTCTTCAATCTCTCGTTGTATTCTCTTTTTCTCAACGTGTGGAACCATTCAAAAGTGACATATTTCTTCTACTTATACTCCCCTAGGTTTTTCCCAGATTTAGAGTCTTTATGAGCTTTTTGCCAACAAAGCGGTGTAACCATAAAAAAGGCAGCGCAACGCTTAAGCGCTTGAAGGCAGTGCCTAGGCGCCACAATGTAAATGAGTGCGGCGCCATCTCTGTTCAAAATAGACCTTTTCTGGGTAGACACAGTGCCTGGGCACTTGGGTTCCATCTCTTGGGCATTGACTTGCTGTTCAAAATTTCTTTCTTGGCACTTGAACGCTCCAAGTATGGCGCCAATTTGCTGTTTGTTTTTCTTGACTTTGGCTTGTTTGTTCATTTTAGCACTCTTTCTACACCACCTCACCATACATTTAAAACAACAATAGCAAACACATAAAAAATGTTCTATACTCAAAAGATTTAGTCAACAATTATGTTAGATTGTATAAAACTCGTGAGTAAAACACACTCGTCACATTCAATCATCCATAAATAAATCCAATTATTCAGATAAACACATAGAACAACTCTAGGAATCGCCCAACTATAAAATCATGCAATAAATCAAGAATTATAATTACAGGAAATTAGACCAACTGATTTGGTATGGATCCATTAGGGTTAGGAAAAAAAAACTATTTGTTGCATTTCTAATTAATCGACACAAGTGTTTAGAAGTTACACCAATTCCAAGCAATTAATTTCTTTATCATCTTGCTTGACGTTGAGTGATTCGCAAGCCTTCAAACTAGATCCCATCTAATAATTGTTCTTTCCCTGATCTACAAGCTTCCAACCCTTAGATCTTCTCTCTAGTCTTCTCCAAAACCTATTTGCACTTGATTGGTGGCACCAATAATCAAGATTGCCAATTATCAGAGTCCTAATCCTCAAAAACTAACAAGAAAAATATTATAAATATTAATAACTCTCTCAAGTAACGGAATTTGTATTTTATACGATTAGGATTCAAATTATAAAGGAAACTTGATAACCAAGTTATATTCATAATAAAATTCTCTTTAGGATCTTGTTATATGTACATCAAAATTTACATAATACCACATGACTCTTTACCTTTTACTAGTTTAAAACACAATCAATTTTTTCCATCCGCATCATTTTCGGTAACCGTTTATGTAATTTTTTTTTTTTTATGTACAAGTAGTAAAATCCTTCTTTTTAGGACTTGTTCAAATCCAAATTTTAACTTGTCAAGATCGTGTGAAATTTCCACCTTCAATTAGACTCATTAGGCCAAGTATCCCCAATAAATAGCTCCATATTCTGCTGCTTAGCACTTGAGCCAACATGATTAGGCCCAACTAAATCAACATTATAATGCACAAGTGCCTTAAGGTTCATTTAAAGAAGTAGGCCGAAGCTATTCTTATCTTGTGAAATTTTCTCTAAATGACTTGTGTAATTTGCTCTAAATTACATAAACTTTCAAGGCTGTTGTATAAATTTTCTCATTTTACTAGAACATATCACAAAATGTATTAAGAGGTTAATCATAATCCCTTATACTTTGATTATTATTTGTGTATCTAAAAGATGAGAGATTTTACACATCAGAAAATTAATAATCCATCGTACTTTGATTATTATTTTATTTTTTTGGGTAAATTTTGTTTGTCTGCACAATGTGCAGCACAATGTTGGCCCTCCAAGAAGATGAGATTACTTTCTTTGGAATACGCCAGTTCTGTGGACAGCAATGAAGAATTAAAAAAAGAGAGAAGACACAAAAGGTAAAAGTAAGTAAGTAAATAAATAATGTACCTTACTTAAGCATATGGTAAAATAATAATAATAATAATAATAATAATAATGTACCTTACTTAAGCATAGGGTAATACTATGTTGTGCATCTATAAAAACTGCATTCTCTTCTTGATGATCATAGCATATTTACAGGTGTCATTCCACACGAGAGAAGATGACAAAATTAAAGTCAAGTACGATGATTTTACTTTGCATTATTTGTTGCGTTAGTGGTTTTTTTCTCAAGTTTCCTTTTCGTCTCGAGTCTATTATTGAATTGCTAGTTCAATTAACATTCTCGATATTATGCTTTGAATAAACTCGTGAAGTAACCAAGAATATATTACATTTGTGGTCCCAACGGGCACTTCAACTTTCTCGACCAGTTTGAAAACACTGTTTGTCACCCAACTTACAGCATTGTTTCATTTTGTCATCAAACTTTCTTTTCTTTTGTTTTAAGTTTTTCACTAAACTTTCATTTTGATTGGCGAACAGATCTAGCGGGTTTGGGAATTGTTCCGGAGAAGCTAGCCGAGGATAACTTTATGAGTTGGAAAAATTGCATGAAAAATTATTTGGTTGGGAATGGGCTTTGGCGTGTTGTCTCTAATGAGAAAGGTAAAGAAGGGGATGAAGAGGATGAAGAGTGGGAGAAAAAGAATGCTTTGGCTTTGCATGCAATTCAACTTTCATGTGGACAAGCAATATATTCCAAGTTTAAAAAAGCCGATATTACTGCTCACGAGGTATGGACTAAGTTGGCACAAAATCCATCGCAAATCTCAGATCACGACATAGAAAGTGGAGTCAAAGATAATGGTAATTTATCAATCTTTGTGATGAACTAGATCGTCTAAAATTTTATCATGTTATAAGAAATGTGAAATCACACTATCGGTTCTCAATCATTAAAAATGAGAAAGGCACCAATTTTACCTCTTATTTAATGAACTCTGTATTCGACACAACTCCCTCACATACAGGCCTACTTCATTGTTTGCAGGGCCGATCGAGTCCCTTGATTATGGGCCCCTATACAAGGCAATTGAAGAAGGTAAGTGGCAAGATACAAAAAAATTCTTCGACGAGGAGAAACTGCCATTTAATGCAATAGTTTCATCACACAAAGAGACAGCTCTGCACATGGCAACTTTGTCAAAACAGACTGAAATTGCAGAAAAACTTCTAATATCGATGGAGCCACAAGACTTAGAACTGACAAATGAATATGGAGCTACGGCCTTATCTCTTGCTGTGATCTGTGGTTTGGACGAACTGGCCAAGAAAATGGTATTTAAGAACGAAAAATTAGTAATAATAGAAATTGCAGATCATGAAAATGGGCATCTTCCTGTGATTATGGCTGCATTGTACGAACGCAAGGACATGGTTCGTTATTTATATGATAAGATGCCAAAAGATGTACTGATTATCGGAAAGGGTGAAAAAGGAGCCACGCTACTTAATTGCCTTATTACTGCTCAAATTTATGGTAAGTGAACGCATAAATGTGTGGAGTCTAATCATATTCTATGTTGATGAAGCCCCTTGTACACGGGATATTGCCATGTAATTGTGCCAGGGGTGAGATGGCATACTATGATTGGCAATGTTAAAATTACTTTTTGTCCAACTGTCATTCACAGTCTGTTTGTCTGTCAAGTGTGAATTTGGCAAATTGCCTAGCTGGCAATGTAGCATGATTGACTTTCTGTTAATTCCGTCAATTGCAGATAAACGTAGTATCCATACATATACACAGGATTTTCAATTTTGTAGGTGATAATTTCGTTTACAGTAATGAAGGCGTGCTTCTCCAATAGAGCGTGAAATACTAAAAATTTCTATTTGGATGCAACTTAAAAATTTAGTGGTTACCACCACTATTGCTCTTTATAATTTGATTTATAAATTTGTCAAACGGAGGCTCTATATATTCTGTTTTCGTTTTAGTAAAAGTTGCAATCACAATTGAGATTAGGGCTTAATCCCCTCGACACGAATACCTAATTCTGGCTGTTTTCTTACTGTAGATGTTGCTTTGTTGCTAGTGGAAAAGTATCCACAGCTGGTTGCTACCCCAGATGGTCTTGGCAATTACGCTCTCAAAATATTGGCTCAAAGGCCTACTGCATTTCTTAGTGGGACTGAACTTGCATTTTGGGAAAGATGGATCTACCACTGTAAGTATATAAGTGCTCATCTATTAATTTCATTCACAAACAATGTATCAAGGGGTACATTTAGATAAACTTTAGTTTCTTCTAATTGTCTAATACAATTTCTTGTCTGGGCTTTTTACACAAGGTGTAAGAGTGCACAAAGAGCATGTGGAAATGCAAACATCAAGTAATAGTCATGATCGCATCATTCAAATTACTGAATCAAATGACAAAGATCCAAAGGGAAGGATGGTAACTACTCGAGGTACATCAAATTGTGTCACATTCCTCGATCCCCCTTCTTGTTCAGGTTTTCTTCACACCCTAAATTTATTTTGAACACGTGGACATTCACTAGCTTGGTTCAACCAGTCCATCCCGTGCCTAAGTCGTTTTAAATTTATTTAGAACACGTGGACCCATAGACCTTCACAGTGAGCCCGGCCAACGGTAAGTGTGGGCTGACCGCGCCATGTCCTGTAATGGGTCCGGTTGTGCTTTCATGTACCAAGTGGTTCTAGGATTTGATAACTTAGTAAATTTTGACACCTCTAAATAAATTCTTGTCGTGCAGCTCTAGAGTTGGTAAGCAAATTGGGTTGGGGGATATTGAAATTCATTGGTATGTATTATCTTCCTATATATATCGCTTCTGCTACACATATGTATTGAAAATCAATTACTTGTGAAAGGTTATTTGACATTAATTTTCCTAATTTCCAGTTCCAAAGATCAGTAACATACACCAGAAGAAGTCAATCCATATCCAGGTCGAGAAATTACTAAATCGTATGATTCGAGAAGTGCCATTATCGAGAAAAGGAGAGCTCAATGAAATGGACTTGGATAAAATAATATATGATGCCATAGAGCATGGAATTATTGAATTTATAGAAGAAATGATTAAATGTGCACCGGATATTATATGGAGAAAAGATAAGAAAGGGAGAACAATTTTTGCGAACTTTATAGAAGAAATGATTAAATGTGCACCGGATATTATATGGAGAAAAGATAATAAAGGGAGAACAATTTTTGCGAACGCAATTCTATTGCGTCAAGAGAAGATTTTTGGCCTTATATTTACTATAGGAAAAGAGAAGAGTCTAATAGGAATGAGGCATGATGTTTTTGAGAACAATTATTTACATCTTGTTGCAAAATTATCTCCTCCTTCTCAACTTCAGAGCATAACTGGAGCAGCACTACAAATGCAAAGGGAACTACATTGGTTTAAGGTAATGTATTTGTGCTCGGGTGCATGCGTGTATATATTTGTGTGTGTGAATGCATGTGTATGTATCTCATTGTGATGTTATTCGAGCCATCGTATAAACTTAAGCATTGAACGATATTATAAACTTGTTTATTTTAATTTTATCTTAAATGTGCTCCCTCTCTATTATACATGCATGCACAGTTTTCATAAATAGGCGACGATTATGAAAGAAATAATTTACATAAATAAGTTTGTCTTTTATATAAATATTTAAACTTTAGATGAGGTCATTCAATATGGTATTAATATTATTGTGAAAATTATTAAAGACATAATTCTAAGTCTTGAAACCATCTATTTATGAAAAATTTTGCACGTGACTTCGTCCCGAAAAGTAGTCCAAAGTGACTGACCAAATAGTCTAGCTTTTTTTCCTTCCCTTTTCCGAGGTGACACTTGAATTCATGATATTTTGTCTACTCTAATGCTAAATTAATCTATCTTATCTACAATTTGAATCATCATTCTATGTTATTTCTTCCAATATGCAGGAAGTTGAGGGCATAGTACCATCCAAACTCAAAGAGGAACTAAACGGCTACAACAAAAAACCAGAAACGTTATTCAGTGATGAACATGAGGAGTTAGCTAAAGAAGCAGAGAGCTGGATGAAAAATACAGCAACGTCAAGCATGATAGTGGGCACTCTAATTGCTGCTGTAATGTTCACAACAACTTTCACAGTACCAGGTGGTAATAAAAACGACACAGGAATGCCAACAATGCTGGAAACTCAAAGGGTTCCATTCTTGATTTTCATCATTTCGAATGCCTTGTCAATGTTCAGTTCGACTGCAACGATGTTGATCTTCCTGGGAATTCTTACGGCACGTTATGCAGAAGAAGATTTCCTCAAGTCCTTACCGGTGAAATTAATATTCGGATTGACATGTTTGTTCCTTTCCATTGTTACCATGATGGCATCCTTTGGTGCTGCATTGTATTTGATTCTTCATGAGAATTTGTCTTGGGTTAACATTCCTATCATCGTCCTTACAATGATTCCAATAGTTCTTTTCTCCAGCATGCAGTTTCCTCTCTTGATTGAGATGACAACTCGGACTTATGGAGCTGGGATATTTGATAAAACTAAGAAGAAATCCCTTTTCTGCTAAGTTCAGAGCATGTTTGGTATATATGGAGGAATCTATTGTGGAAGAAAAGATATTAAAATCTTATCGGTCATACTATAGAGTACTATTAAATGCGGCGTCCCAAATGTGTTCTTAGTTCATTTTGGTTTGTGTCGTTTTAAATGACAATGTATCAATGATGTTTTTTTCATATGAATTCTACTTCGCCATTCTTGTGGTATTAAATTAGACCATGCATGCCTATCCAGTTGGAATAAAACAAATTTGACCACTACAACAAAAAGAGTCATTCGCAACACTAAAACAGCAACATTTGTGGATAAATGTTGCTAAAACGGTCTTTTGGCAACATTTGAGTAAGTGAATGTTGCCATTGCTTAGTATAAATGAGTTTTGGCAACGTTTTTTTAGAAAAATATTGCAATAGACCCCCTTTTTGCAACGTTTATTGAGTGTTGTGAAAAGTAAGACTTTTCGCAACATTTATTGAACGTTGCAAAAAGTCTCACTTTTCGCAACGTTTGGCAAACGTTGCGATAGACCCCTTTTTGCAACGTTTGTCAAACGTTGCGAAAAGTGTACTTTTCACAACGTTTGTCAAATGTTGCGAAAACTTCTATATTTTTAAAAATATACCCAACCCAAATTAACCCAAACCCTCATCTTACACAATCGTTCATTCTTCTCCAACCCCATGTCTCCTCGTTCATTCCTCTCCAACCCTAATAAAACCCCCAATTCCACTCCGTTCCTCCTCGCCCTAGCTCCTCCTTCCCTTCCTCTTCGCTATTCACAGAAAGAATCTCAAAGAGGTAAAATCGTTCATGTTTCTTATGTTAATTTTAAAAAGAAAAAAGGCATTTATTTGTGTGAAATCGTTGATTTATATACTCGATTTTTATATTACAAATTTGTATGATTTCTTGTTTGTGATATTTATTTGTGTTGGAAAGAGAAGTTGTTCCCGATGGGTATGCTTATCTGATGATTTCTTTGCCCGTCACGATTTCAAGGTTGTGAAAATGGTTGAGATTTATTCACTATAATCAGGCATTGGCTCGCCTTTTGTATAATGATTTCCTTGAGATTTATAAAAAGCCCCTGCCTTTCTTCTTTGAACATGACCTTTTCTGGGAAGATGATGAACTTGTGAACCTTTTGTACAAGGAAAAATAGAGCTGCTTGATTTATGAGGAAATAAATTCAGATGGGTCTGTAGTAATTGTTAGAAAGGAGGCTATTAAATGGATTCTAAAGGTTACTGGGCACTATAGATTTACTGCTTTGACTGCTGTTTTAGCTATTAATTATTATGATAGATTTGTTACGAGCTTTTGCTTTCAGAAGGATAAGCCATGGATGAGTCAATTAGCTG